>JABFPT010002803.1:0-11432 GCA_022817245.1 Nixonia krombeini
TATGTTTTATATTATAAAAAATATATAATTTAATAACACAGTTGATATTTATATAGCTGGTAATTATTTAACATTAATTGTTTAAATATTGCGAATTGCAAATTTTATAACACAAATAAGATTAATAAAATATCACATTTTGAATATCTTATATTTGTTTCATATAAAGCAATTATAATAAAATATTCATGTCTAAAAAATTAATATTTTCTGTTTATTAAATATGTAATTTCTGAGTGTTTGTCTTTTCAAATGTTACGTATACAATGCATGCATATGTAACATGCATGTACGTATTTAAAATACCTCTGAAAACCATACAACATCTTTAACAAAAACTTTTTATAGATTGTAATTTTTATTAAAATACTGTTATTTGAACTCATTAAACATACTTTATTTTCTCCACGTTACGGATACATCATCTGTGCGATACCTCTGTACACAAGTTGTTGCATCCCAAGGAGTAGCAAAGCTACTTTTGAATTGAAGTAATCCTGCAACTGCTATCATTACACCGTTGTCTATACAATATCTTTCGTCTGTGGCATATAATATAGCACCCCTCTCTTTGCACATTATACTCATCATTGTCTGCAACCTCTCATTGCAACCCACACCACCCACAATTAATACTTCCTTAGATCCCACGTGAGCCATTGCCCTTTCTAAAATGTCAAATGAAAAATATGTTATGTATGACTAAAATGTACTTGAAGTATTTGAATGAGCGAAAATAATAAATTTTTAAATTATATAAGTAGTAAAATTAAAATTATAAAAAATAAATAATATTTACCAGTTATTTCAATAAGCATAGCAAACACTATCTCTTGTAGAGAAAAACATAAATCTTCTTCTGTGTATTCTTTTGATTCTAGCCAGCCTGGCAAATGTTCTTCAATAAAGCTCAGTATGCCAGAGAAAGATACATCCATGCCTTTTACTGCATAAGGTAATAACACAAATTTCTTGCCTCTAATTAAACAACATTTACAAGTTGATTAATGAACAAACTACTTATTGTTATGTAGAAATAAATTAAATCTTCAACTTTTGAAATTTTATTTAAAAGAATGTACTGAAAATTTAACTTTAAGTACCTTTTAAGAGAAGTGATCAAACATTTTTTTTATATATAACAATTATAAAAATTACATTACTTCAATAACTAATATCTATACGAATTATGACAATGTATAACTTAAAAACTTTTTACTATAACAAATTTCATCATGACAAAATGATTTATTATTGATTTACTCTTTGATTATAAGTTATATAATACAATTTTTATGGCGAACATAATATTAAAATAATCTTACTTTTTGGCAAGTTGTTCTATATTGTAACCAGGACTTGGATCATTTGATAATCTTAAGAGCCGTGCAAAGCGATCTAAACAATTCCCTACTGCGATGTCAATAGTTTCCCCAAAAATTCTGTATCTCTGATGAGAATATGCGATAACTTGCGTATTACCTCCAGATACATAGAGAACAATGGGATTCTCACTACCAGTAATCAATCTACCCATCTCGATGTGACCAATACAATGATTCACAGCTACTATTGGTTTATTAAAAATTTGAGCTAATGAACGTGCAACAATAGCAGAAACAATTAATGGAGCACCCATGCCAGGTCCTTTTGTATAACAGATAACATTAACATCTTCCATTGTTACATCTGCATCTTCTAAAGCTCTTCTCAATACTTTAAATATATGCTTTCTGTGATGTTGAGCAGTTTCCCGTGGCAGAAAACCTGTGTTTTGATATATAGCACAATATAGTTCCAGCATATACATTTACCAAAATATTTGTTTTCGAAAATTATTATACAAAAAAATTTTCAAAAACGAGATTGTTTAAAGGTTAGGGTTACCTTCGCCGGGAGGTGTGATGTACGTATGCCTCACATTTGACAAAATTTCATTATCTCGTATAATTCCTATTCCTAACTTATTAGCACTACTTTCGAATCCTATTGCAATCATTCTAAATACTTCTTTCGTTCAATAATATTTTTCAGTAGATATTTAACAATAAATAAACACACGTATTTTTCCACGAAGACTGTCAAAGTCAAAATCAGTGATGTTAGAAATGGGAAAACGTTCCGCGGTTCACAACACGTGACTATAGGAGTCGCAAAGGCTGTTGCGTAGAGTCAGTAGTGGCAACTGCTGTGGCGTTCAATTAAAAAGAACCAAAACAGAAATTCGTCTACAAGTAATACGGAAGGACTGAATCTCTTCCATATGTCGTTCAACGTACGACCAATATACAATTTATTAACTCAACCCTTATTATTATTTGATGAATGTAGAATAATATAATTATGTTTAGAGGATTAATAATACTAAATATACAATTGTCCGAATATCAAGCATTTTCTAATCAATTTTCTTTAGCGGAACTACCATTATTTATTTTCTATCGCATTATTGTTTTTGAGCGATAATGCACACATTACAAAAATAACTTATAAGATGTAAAAAAACGTAACTTAAAAAATAATGCATTAAATGTTTGCGATGAATAACTACCTTATTAGCTGAGATATTTCCGGATAAAGACACATTGTTTGCATAACACTGACTCCAATTCTACGTCATTTCCAAGCAATTAAAAAATTAACTTTTTACACAACTGTTGAAATTGAAGAGTGTTACTTGCGAGCGAAGTGTGCAACTATACTCGTGGAATACTGTAAGTAATGGAAAATATCTAAACATCCGAAAAATATAGTACAGACAGAAAAACAAAAAATATATATCTATTATATATTTGGATTGCCCCAGATTTTTTTGGTTTTATAGATGAGCAAATAGACAATGGTAGACTTTATTGATTAACTCCCGCGTGTTAATGGTAAATTAAATTCTTGCAGTCATTTGTCAAGACTACAGAGGGACTACAAATGTCGATATAACTTTGTAAATTTAACAGATATCGAAAAAACTTTAAAATCCGGTAGATCACCACATAATTTATCTCTTTTTTCTCGAACATCTCTGCTACTACTAATTGGAGGAGTCATGTTCCTTGATGTCCATCTTGATGTCCGTTGCGAGAACTATCTGTTGGTGTGTATGATCAAAACTGAAATTAAAGGTTGATTTTTCGAAAAAAATTGTAGGGATACCCCTTTGGAAAAATACCGAAAAATCAACTTCAGCTTTCAGCTTTGATTTATACATCAACAGATAGATCTCGCAACGGATATCAAGAATAACCCCCCATGTTGACCTCTCCCGTCATTAGGGTAGGAGATATTAAGGAAAAATGTGAAAATGGTAGGGATAAAACGGTAAACACTCTTTGGAAAATTTTGGAGCCTTCTTTTCATTTTTTCTGTTTTTCACATACGACGAGCGACTGTAGGTATCTTCTTTTGCTAAAAGCCATTCCGTTTTTTCAAATTTGATTCCCTGTATTTTACAAAATTCACCAGTATTCTTCCTAAAATCTGTCGAGAACTCCAGAGCTATTGTAGAACTATCCAGAACTCTAATTATTTGTTTGATTTTCCAAAAAATGGGATGCTAACTCCACTAGGGTATTGTACTGTCATTAACGCAATACATCTTTTACTACATACGGTTTTTTTACGTTACTTTATACAAATCATAATTTATATCAGTTGTAAACATTTACATTATTTAAGGGACATCTGATAAATATGTTTAATTGAACTTGTAGCTAGCATTAAAATGTATACGTATTCATACACGATATTCTATATCTAACTAAGCAGCTCTTATTGGTTCAACATTCTTTTGACATTACAGTATGTCGCCTCTGTGTATCTTTACTTTGTGACCGTACCGTTTGCTCGTTGTACGTCAGACGTCAGTAACTATCAGTTACATTGCAGGCTGCAGTGGACTTTCCCAACGATTTCCTACAGCTGACTACAAATGTGCTGTGACTGCTGCTCACTTCAGGTGCGAGATTTCGTTCTGTCTTTACGTTGATTTTATATATGTGTCAATTTTACTTGTACGTAATGTTGATTCTATATTTACTTTATTTTTTACTTCATCGTATCTAGAATTTTCTTTCCTGTTTTATGGACAATTTAATGTGAGTTAGAAACTGTAATGGATAACTGATTTCATGAGGTTGGTTTTACTACCTTAGACAAAATCAAATTATATTTCAGTAAAGTCATATTTATATAGATAGTTATTCTTTGCGTTGTATAATAAAAATATTATTCAGTTGAAAAGATAGAACTAAATTGAAATCGGCAACAATAAAGATAATAGAAGTAAAATTAACATTACAACTGAGTAAAACTAGCGCGAATTCCCGAACCAGTTATCTTTGACAGCTAAACTAATTCTTGTCACAGTTTGGCCTGTTTATTATTATACATTTTTTACATCATCTTTTTAATTTTAGGATCCTAATCTGTATAGTATGTCTGTTTAAAAAAGTATAACTAGTGCAATGATGAAAGGGCTTCATGTAAATAGCAGGATTTCTTTTAATATAATCCACAAACACTCTACAGTAATGTATATATTTATATTACTGTTGTCATCATTCACCATAATAGATATGTCAATAGCAATAAAATATGACGACACACCGAAAATGTTGGTGGTATCTTATGATGCATTCAGGTATATATTCACAATTTTTATTTTAATTTTTGTTTCACAATGTTATTTGTTAGCCATTTTATTATATATCTGTTGATCAATGATAAAAATAACAGTGTCTATATATTTATCGTTTCCGTTTGCAAACTATTATATTGTGTATAATTTGAGTATACTATATACACTAGGAGTAATGAAATGTTTCTAAGACATGTAGTTTGTTTAAATATTAAAATAGAGTTACTATTTTTGCAATCTAGGTATGATTACTTTGATAGAAATGTTACTCCATACATGAATGAATTGAAGAAAAAAGGCTCTTATTCTGACTATATGATGAATGTTTTTGTTACTAAAACTTATCCAAACCACCATACAATTGCAACTGGACTTTATGCAGAAACACATGGAGTTATAGATAACCAATATTATGATATAAAATTAAATAAAACAATCACAACTTCTGAAACTTTATTCAATTATAACAATATTACACCCATATGGGTAAGCATGACAAATGTAAAAGAAAGTAAAATAAATTTTTTTTCAAATAGTTAAAAAATAAGAAATATAATTCGAGTTTCATCATTGAAACTTATCCTACATTTTGTATTTTGTTAAATGAATTGTAAATAAAAAATCAATTTAGCCAGTTTTATATTTTGATATATTCAATTTTTTTTTTATATTTGTGATATAATCAAATTTCAAACATCATTTTAGACTATAAATCAATTAAGTGGCAAGCACAGTGGTGTAATGATGTGGCCAGGTTGTAGTGTAAAATATAATAATACTCTGCCAACTTTTGTACAGGTAATATTCTTTACATAAGTAAAAAAGTAACAGTTATTATGAATGAAATTTACATGTTCATAGTACAGATATTAGTTTTAATAACTTTTTAACGAAGTATTAATTGATCTATTTCTACAAATATGTTAATTATGTGTTCCAGGAATGGAATACTTCTATAAACATGAAAGACAGAGTAGATAGAATCATATCATGGTTTACTCATCCAACAACGCCAATTAACTTTGGTATGTTGTATATAGAAGAACCAGATAACCTTGGTCATGTTGTTGGAATTAACAGTCCATTATTCAATGATATGTTACGAAAATTAGACAACATAACAAAGTACCTGCATGAGAAACTGGAAGAAAATGGACTGAAAGATATAGTCAATATTATACACTTAAGCGATCATGGCATGGCTAATGTCGCATATGACAAAATCATAGATATAACAAAATATATTAACCAATCTGATTATATACTCAGCGGCACTGCACCTAATTTACAAATTTATCCAAAACCTGGTAAATATAACATGTTTTATTAAATTGTATTCACAAACTTAGTATTTAACGTTTATAGTATGAGATATATTAATTTATATAATTTATGCTATTAATTGTTTCGTAACTTTATAATGAGTTTATTATTTATAAATATGGTACATATGTAACTTACTCGAAAGTTATTCAAA
This sequence comes from Nixonia krombeini, assembly GCA_022817245.1. Lineage (NCBI taxonomy): Eukaryota > Metazoa > Arthropoda > Insecta > Hymenoptera > Scelionidae > Nixonia > Nixonia krombeini. The sequence continues at coordinate 6,111 of JABFPT010002803.1, forward strand.
GAGAAAAATTGCAGGCAAAGAAGAAACAATCTATAATAAATTAAAACATGCTGCTGATCAAACAAATAAGTTTGAAGTCTATAGAAAAGAAGATATACCGAAAAGATTTCATTATAGTAATAATATCCGTATTGGACCTATTTTACTAATGGCAAAACTTGGGTACACTTTTCAAACGTTGTATGACAGTATCAAGTATTATGAAAAGCAGTATAATTTTACAGGTTTCTATATTACATATATCATTATTTACGATTTTGAAGAAAAGTTATTTTTTTATTTATTACAGACAATTTAATCATATCTGTATTTGTTTAGCTACTGATAAATCAGAATTTGGAGTTCATGGTTATGATAATGAATTCAAAGAAATGCATCCTATGTTTTTCGCAAGTGGTCCTGCTTTTCTGCCAGAATGTAAAATTGAAACTTTTAATAATCTGGACTTGTTTCCATTATTTTGCAAAATACTAGAATTACAGTGTCCACCTAATAATGGTTCCTTGGACAAGTTAAAAGACTGTTTGACATCTTTCTCAAATAATGAAAGATTATTTACTTTTTCTATACCTATTTGTAAGTAGTTTCCACATTCTCGACCACAGACAATTTTTAACTTTGTATAAAAATATATTTATTTTGCTTTAATCTTATCAAATTTTGCATTATTAAATTACAGATATTGGTATTGCACTAAGTGCATTGGTTCTTATGGCTACTGCAATTGTCTACAAAAGACGACAAAAAGCTAAAGTCGAATATCGGTACGTTTACAATATATTACTTTACTCACTAGTTTAATTATTTTTTATTTTTGGTATAAAATATTACATACATATAATTCTAATGCTAATTTTGTAGCTTCTTATGTTCCCAAAATTAAATTTTTCAGGAGGTCCTCCATTCAGTGATATGACTGGATTTGACGTAGAGAATTAATTGTTATTTATTTTGATTCCTGTATGTTTTTTGTTTTTACTTCCTCTATTGCTTAAATTATTATAAAATTTGAATGTGGATTGCTGCATAATTTAAAATAAATTTATAAAGGCGTTCTATACGTTGATTAAAAGTGTAAAAGAACTAACTTATATTTTCGAATTAAATTAGTTCATTCAACACATTTAGTCAACTCTGCTTCCAACATTATTACAAATAGCATAAATGATTATTGATTGCTATTTTTTATAGAAAAATGACAATTCGTAGTTTATAGTTTTACTTTATACTGCTTTAAGTTTTACTGTGTGGAATGCTTAACACATAAAGGTTGACTGTATAGTTAATAAATTATTTTATTTCTGATTTTCAGAAAAGTATTGAACATTTATGAAATAGAAAACTGTTGGGACGAGAAGTACGATTATGAATATGTTTCACATTGATAAATTCAGTATTTTAGCAAATAATAGGAACAAATTAGGAAGAATTGCATTATAAAGTGTAATTCAAATCGGCAGATGTGATATTTTGTAAAATGTATGATTAGTCTCATAATAATGGACTGCCCAACCATCTGCTTGTGATAAGTTAAGTAATTTTTGAATTATAAAATATTATATCTTAGAGCAATCTGCAATGTGTGAGTGTAACTGAACTGTTACACAATATTAACAAAACGAAAATTCATCAGATTTTATAAAAAGTTCTATTTCATACGTGATTTTGTTTTACATAATTTTTTATCGGAAAATATAAAAGTAACATTTACTTTAATAGTGCTAAATGGTAGAGAAACCATTTGTTTTCATTTTAAAGTCTAAAAAGTTAGATGAATGATTACTACATTTTAAAAAACTTAACGATTATGGCTAATTGTAAAACACGATTTTACATACAACTTATATGTGTGTATATTTACATATCCTTTGCATACAGATACTTTTATGTACATATAATATTTCACCTATTTAATGTTATTTCTCTTTATACACAATCGTTTTTCAATAAAATTAAAACAAAACAGGAAAGACTTAAATTATTATTTATATTATCCTTTTCGATATGGTTTCATCTTTGGACAATATGTCTTCGTTGACCGGTAGCTTAAATTTTTCACTGTGCAATGTTGTACGTTTCAGTGCTTTATGTGAATAATACACGGCTCGTAATTGCGATCGTTGAAAGCGGCATACTTCTTCAGGTAATGTAAATTTTGTCAACGTATTAATAGATTACATAATGTACGACATAGCTATTATTACTTTGCCTGTGCTAAATTAAAACAAAACATTCATTTTCAATAGCCTTCTCTATGCGTTCAATATGCGTTCATAATAGTCAAAGAATTAATCAACGGACATTCAACAATTGTCAACAGTATTCATCGTTAGTGTTGAAAAGGTTGAAAGAATAACATTATAAAATATGATAATATAATTGTAGGAAGTTATAATATCTTTTACAATTAATAAGAAATATAAACAATACTCCATGTTTTTGTACCCTTTTAATTTATTGGAATAATATTCCACGCTGTTTTCATTGAACAATTTTTAATATTAAAAATGTGTACCTGTACAATCAGAAATGTATTTAAAAAATACTGTATATGATTTAAAATTTGTGTAGAAATAGAAAAATGATTAATATTTTTCAAATTTCAGATTGTAATTTAAGTTCAGTAATGTATTTTAAATTCATTCACATCTTATTGAAGACTGCAAATGGTAAACAATAAATTAGCAACTCCTTGTAAATATTTTATCACAGTATTCTTATTAATGTAATGTAATAAATATAACAAAAAACTGAATTTTTACTTTCATAATGTATTATTATAAAGGTAATCTGCGATAGAATCTCGTTTGCGTATAGCACTATTTGTAAGATCAAACTTTTGCTCATCTTCGAACTGCTCTAGTGTATCATCAAGTTCATCATCATCCGTATCACGTATATCCATTGAATCATTGTACTTAATAATCATATTATGTAATACACATGCTGCCATAACAACAGTTTTCATTTCCTCTATTTTTGTCATGTTTAAATATTTTAATTTCTTAAAGCGACCTTTTAACTTCCCAAATGCCTGCTTTATAAGAATACTTTTAGCGCACAACTCAAGATTAAAATTTTCTTCTGCAGGAGTAAGTTCTTGATAATTTTTATAAGGAACCATAAGGTAAGTCTTTAAGTGATAACCAGTACCACCAATTAAATGGCATTCATCAGATAAAAACTGTGCATTTTCTTCAAAAGTTCGTCCAATGGGACTGTTTTTCCACACTTGTAAACTGTGCCCAGAACCAGGCCAACCAATAAATACATCCATAAAACATTGACTAGCATCACAAATACCTTGCAAAATAATCGAATGACAGGATCTTTTATTATATTGATAAACATCAGGATCTATTTTTGGCGAAGGTATTATGACATGTGTGGCTCCTACCACTCCTACAACATTTGGGAATGTACCACTCATTTCATCAAATTCTTTTCCAATATGTGTCAAACCATGACCAGATGGCCAAGTTAAATAAAATGGAGTCATTGAAACCAAAGCATTCATTACTTTGAAAAAAGTACCATGTGCGCAACTGTCTGATACTTGAAACCTATCTGCAATTGCTCGGAACGCTTCTTGATTTCCAAGCGTCCACAGAGCTAGCAAAACGGATCTTTCGATTGGTACTTCGGGTCTACCGCTATGTTGATTTTTCAAATCAGCTTTTATTACTGGAGCAATTTCCTGTAAGAGTAGTTCAAAAGAATACCTCGTCAGTCGAAAACTTTCCTGAAAAGCATCAGCGTCCATCATAGCAGCAAATTCAACGTAATTGATTACTGTTGCTACATTCTGCTTTTTTACAATCTAAAAAGAAAAAAGTTTTCAACGATTGCATTAACGTAATGAAACATGATTAATCTACTACGGCCAATTTAATGTTATTTTCAATTACATTGAAAATAGTTATATTTTTAAATAATATAAAAGGAGATTTATGGGTGGTAAAAATGTACTATTTAAATTGAAGTTGATAATTTAAAAAAAAAATTAACAATTTCTGATTGCCATATTACATTTCTAAATCTTTCTGTCTATTTTTAAAATTTTGTTGTTTCACAAATGTGTATAATTGTGTTAAAAATAAATAAAAAAAAGAAATAAAATTATGCATTGCATAATATTTACATATTATTATGAAGTTTTCACAGAAGTTTCTCTCACCTTTTGTAACTCATTAGTGTCCTCACAATTGTGTTTTCTTTTATCTAGACGTTGCAACGGATCACTATTTAGTGTACCTTGTTTACTCGATATGTACCTATTGAAACAACTTAATTTCTTCTTCCTCTCTTCATCTGTCAACATTTGTTCCTTCAACCACCTTTTGTACTCCGCTGAAAGTATTAATGTTTTGTAGTTGCTTACATTGGTCTTTAACTAATATTTAAGTTATACACTAATGTATCTAAATTTATGTTCAATTTCAAGTCTATAATTCGGACTACATATGAGGCATTCTTAACAAATTTAGTTCATTCAAAGCTTAACCCTTGTGAAATGTTATTTTAATTCCACAGTTACTTTTTTATAATAATTCTCATAATGATTTAATGATGTAACATAACATTATCACAAGTGAATGCCTTGTGTCAATTTAATGTGTCATCTTAATCTGTCAACATTTTTTATTTTATATCTTTCAATATTAAACTAATAACTTTACTAATAGATATACAACACTATAAGTATTGCAAATGATATTTACCTAATGCCACGCCATATCTTATAGGACATAGTTTTGGCTTTGCTGGGATTCCTTTATTTGCATTACATTGGGTGCCTGTAACAGTATGAGTTTTTAAAACTTCCGTAGTATACACCAATTCTGCTAAAGCTCCAACGAATTTACTAGCAGAATCACTGTAAAGTCTAATATGCTTGAGAGCCATAGCATCAACCCATATATTTTCACCAAGATGATACTAAAATGAAAATAAATTACATGCTGATTTTGATAATTCTAGTCAATTATAAAAATATATATATTACATACATTACAAGTTTCTTTGACTAATTTACATTTTGAATAACTTACACTGTTGTTAATCTCTGTTCCTACAGGAAGAAAATTATGAGTCTTTTCCACATACTCTGTAGTTGCTTCAGTCTTTACTTGCAAAGTATCTGTTAAGAATAATAAACTATAAGATGAATACATCAAGAAAAATAATAAAAATAATAATAATAACAATAATAATAATAATATTGTTCAGATAAATGTCTTTATATTAAAAAACGTAGTACTTTATTTTTACCAAGTTTTTTAAAAAGAGTCTTAATAAGACTTTCATGCATTGCTTCTATCT
>JABFPT010002806.1:0-16939 GCA_022817245.1 Nixonia krombeini
GGAGGGGAGGAGAGGAGGAGAAAAAAAGAAAGAGAGAAGAGAAAATGGGAATGATGAGGAGAAAAATGGACTAGAGTAGTAACGTGAGTATTAGTGAGCGAGAAAGGAAGGCAAAGACAAAAAGCAAGAAAATGTAAAAGCCGCCGGAGAGGTTACATGTCAAAAAAATGCCACCCACAATCATTCCTGCCGCACAACGATCTTCCCAGATATGAAAGAAGAAACGCGGAAAGACGCGGATATGTTTAATCAGTCTCGAACTGCCCCCTGGAGAGGAAACGGTGAGGAAGGATGATCGTCAAGCTCGTCGCAAGTTATTCGCGCGTTTTTTTTTCCACCGTGCATTTTCGTCATTTCAAAAAGACGGAAATCCTGGGAGACGCGGTACTTCATCGAGCTCGGGTGACTCTCGCGGAGCGATGAACTTTTTGTCTTTATCTGTGCAGGTACGCTCAAGAATGATTAAAAGCGCGCGAGACGTTTGCCGGAGCATTAAATCAAAGGGAAGCCGGGGAATTTTCTTCCAGTGGATTTCTCGCAATCGGAATACTGGGAAATAAAGAGGCAGAGACCCGGCGCGTAAAAATTGACAGGGAAGGATCGCGCGCGTCATCGCAGGCATCTTTCCACGAGCTCGTCCCCGAGCGCGGCTGTTGGGTCCGTGATCAATGGGATCGCTCGGTGATTTTTATTAGCAGGAATCAAAGTCCGATTTCGTATTCCTCCGTTCGCGATGAAAGTCCCGCTACGAGTTCTTTGTGCGTCTCGACATTCCCTGTCCTTCTCTCTCCGCTAGACCATCCTACTCTCGCTGTCCTTCTCCCGCTTACAGCGTCGTTCCGTAATGATCCTGCGATTTTCGCCAGCAAAATCTTGGCAAGGCTGGTGTTGACAAATAGCGCGTGCTCAGTCGCCCTTTGATAAAGGATTACCGAGGGGGAATCGAATGCTGTCGCGTTTCAGGGAGCCGGCTAATGGCACGAGTATTTTATCAAAAACTTTCGCCGGCTATGCTTTGTCATCGCGCGATTTTTCATGGAACTTCACTTCTTTGACCATCCCCGCCCGTTCCCTCCCTCCCCCGCTACAAATTCGAACAACACTGTCACACTCGAATCTACTTTCTCGCCGTTGCCAAAAAAAAAGTGTTAGGAAGAAAAATAAGTCTTAGGAAGTTCTCTCATTGGGACACCCACTGCCATAAATAAGCCTGTTAGACGGCGGGAATCCATCGACGAAGTGCTTTCGTAATAAAGCGGTAATAGTTACAAATCGATGCCAAGGAAAAGACAATGGCGCAATCCCGCGCAACGACGTATGGAAATAAAAGCGAAGCCTGGGCACTAATGGCTCCGCACAGGAGTGCAGGCATCTCGCGTAGCCGGGTAATCAGCGACGATTATACTCCGGCGCGTTTAGCTCTGCGGCACTTGACGCCGCATTCGGGATCATCAGCCAGTTGGCCCACGAGTGTGCAGGACTCGTCCGCTTTGCTCGAATAATAGTTCATTTGCGCGGCTCGTAGTTCCCTTTCACATGCCGCGGACTTGCACGACCGCGAGTCGTTTTCCTTCGCGCGATCCTCCGGAATGATTAAAACGGCGCAGTTACTCTCCGACCGGCGGCACAGCTCGCTTGATAAATCAATGAATGTTTATAGCGCGTTTTGTCAAGCCAGCTGTGTGGGAAACGATCCGCCGAGCAGCGCGCTTGATTAAACAAGTGCGATGCGTCTGCGGACGTTGGGAGTCTGATTCCTGGAAAACGGTCGAACAAAGCTCTCTTCAAGAGCAGCTGGGGAAAAGATTGGATCTGTGCGAGACTCCGGCGATGATCCCAGGCCGTGACCTTGAAACGAGTAGAAAAGTTAATTAATGAGCGTTTTTATTGGGAAGTGAGAAAGGTAGGGATTTTTTGTTTGTCCGTTGGTCGTAGTGGGAAAGGATTTTGTGCTTTTGGGGCGGGAGATGAAATAGCGTTGATCGTGCTTTGAATCCTGATCCCAATTTCTCTTTGGCACTTGTCACGTAGAGCGCCTCGAAGTACGATTACTCTTGATGGCTCGTGGTTTATTTTCCCTCCGATGTTTTTACGTTTAAGAGGACTTTGCAATCGACGTGTCTGAACATGCAACTTATTCGGGGGGCTAATTGCGAAGGAAAGAAGGCGAGTACGAACTTGCGCTATCGCTGGAGTGCTTGTTAACGTAATAAAGAGAGAATAGGCAGAAATGGCGGAGAAGACTTGGAAAACTTTTTGTTTTTCCAACAAATGTATTAAGCTTCTTATTTCAGCAGCTGGAATCTAAAAACTTTCCTTCAATTTTAATTTTCACTAATTTCATTTCAGATTTATGATCGTGTGCTGGAAAGGATATTTAAATGCAAAAATTACCGTCTATAACGACGGACGGTTAAAATATGTCTGCCAGGGCATAATTATCTTTAACAAGCCAGTTAATTTTTACTATCGACGTAGGTACGTAAAAAGTGCTGTCTTCATTTTACTTATTTCTGTACTAACCATGGCAAATGCACGGACCGTTTATTGCAATAGTGTTGTAAATCCATTCGCTCCGAGTTGCATATGTAAGAGTTTGTATTTCAGTCGTTATGTAACGTTATTTGCGGTCTTACGTATTATCTTAATGTACGTTCTCAATCAGCTACAACAAATCGTAATTTTTACAGTCGAATCTTTTCCAGTGACAAATTAATCGAAGACAAGGTTAGTGTGTTTTTAACGACACTTAAAACCGATTTTTGCATGTGCTGTTTTTTTTTTTGTTACCATAACCTTTGATATGTCAAAAAAAATGAAGATGACGAGTGACGTAACCACCATATGATAGAATCAGAGAAAAAGTGGTACACGTGATAGGAATTTGTCGAAAAATTTATTTTTGACTACCCAGACCCTTAAATGTGATCGAGTTGCGTTGTCAGCGTGCAACACCTTCACCCGCGCCTTTGACGCTTGTCAACAGCATCTTTGCTCTCGGTTCAGACTCGCGTTTGCCTCTGAAGTGAACGAAGGGAGAGAGAGAGAGAGATAGCGTGCGCGATGGAGATGGAGAAATCGACGGGAGAAGAGATGCAGAGGGTGAGGTGGGGTGCGAGGGAAGGCGGAGAGAAGATAGGCGAGTGTGTTCGGGTAACAGCTAGTAACAATGTTTTCTCACCCTTTTGCGTTTGGCCGTAGACGTAGGAGCACTAGAGCCATCCTATTCGGTTATGTTCCCCGCAATCAATTTCGTCAATACCGCTTGTTGCGGAGGGATGCGTGGCTGTCTGGCCCGCGGCAGCTTGTGGCTCTCGGCTCCACTCACCCGTCCGCTACTTCATTCTCTACGTCGACCCCTGTCACTCCGCCGGCGAGTCCGCTGATAGATTTTTTACCCTAAGCTTCTTCGAGCTTTTAACCATCGATCGCCGCAACGCTGCGTAAGAGATGCTTCAGCCGACTCGTCGTTGGCTATGCACATCTGCTGGAGAATATTACATTTATTAAAAATTTCCCTTGGCCGGGGTTAAAAACCAAAGTCCGCCGAGTTGGTTGTAACTTTGTCAACGACTTTTTTCGCGGTCGGGAACTGGTCGGGAAACGTCTATTATGGAGCGGAAGTGTTAAGTTACGGTGGAAGTATCAAGTGAATCGTTAATGGAATTTTAAGGATTATTGACGGAATCGCGACACGCGCCTTTTTTTCGGGAACCAGTTTTTGCGCCGACCGACGAGGCGATAATACGAAGAAGACAGGATTCGTGGACTCGTAATAACGTTCTTCGGTAAAATAACAACCCCGAGCGTTTCGGTAACCGGCACGTCGTTCTTTCCAAACTCCCGTTTCAAATCTTCGCCACCCAACTCGCCGAACACCAGCCACCCTCCGTCAGTTCAAACCCATAATTCCGGGCAAGCGTTGCGCTAATTAAATAAACAGTGTCGTGACTTGAACTTGCATGAGGGAGCACTCGAGATTTTTACAACTCGCCGGAGTGTACTCTAATGCGGTGTGTACTTTTGAAATTTGCGCAGGGACAAGGATGAAAATTCACGAAAATTGCCGCAAATTTAATGAGACTTCATTGGGGTCGCACGAATTACCATAAAAAGTCGTGGATGTTCGTAAAAATATGTGAATTTCAGTGGAAAGTCACGGATGTTCGTTAAAAGATATGGATGTCTGTGAAAACTGACTGATGATTGTGAAAAGTAATGGATGTTCGTCAAAACTCATGAATTTTCGTGGAAAGTCGTGAAACGACCGTGAAAATACGTGGATGACCATGAAAAGTCGCGTAGTCTTTTAACGATCGGATCCCGCCAGTCAAATATCCGTCGCCAATTTCTTTAATCCGAGAATAAAGTTGGTCCGGGATAAGAAGTTAATAAAGTGTCTGCAAGTCGTCTCGAACGATTCCGCCCGAATCGCTAGCCCGGGGACATTATTTGTAGTGCCGATTATCAGCGGTGTGATATTCCCCGTCGTGTTTCCATCTCGGATGAGCGGCCATAATTCGCGTTAGATAACTAATGTTTTTTTAATGAAAATTCGCGTTAGTGCGCGAGGGGCCGCGATAAGTTATATAACTCAGAACGGAATTATTCGCCATCTTGCATCTACGTTCCATATTCCGATATAAATATCGATTATCCCGGTCATCCGGATAATCCTCGTGGATTGAATGTGCTGTGCAGGCTTTTCACGTCACCGGTTATCTTCTTTCACGGACGTGCATTATCCTTTCATGGTCCTCGTGCGGAGTCGCAGCTCCATAATTTATTACGCTTAATATGGAACGTCAATGGCCATCCAAGATTTTCGTCCGCGATGTCGGCTTGGAAAAAACCGGTAGGGGGGGAAGGAAGGTAGGGGAATGAGAATCTGGTTACCAAAAATAAAACAAGCCATGGAAACGTTTGCTGCGGCGACGGCTTTGCCGACCGCATTACGTCCCAGCGATGACCATTATGCGATTGCTTTCCGGCTATATCTCTGAGATTTAACCGACAATTATATCGATGTACGCCGAAAGGTCATGCGCGATAAAGAACTTATAATACCCCGGACGCTGATGTTTCCATTTGAGAGAAAACCGGCCATTTGTGAAATTAAACCCGGCCATCGTTCACCGCTCCATTGTTTGCTCCATCTCTCCGCATTTGATTACCACCGCGGAGAAAAATCGCCGTTTCGTACGCCGCGTTGAATTTTTTAAAAACGGGGAGGCAAAACTGAATTTGGTCCGGTTTTTCGCGTCTTTCCCAGCCAGAAATGTACAGACGGCGATATGGCTTCCCAACGTGGGAGCTGGCCAGTTGGAGAAAAGTGGCCGAGTTCGAAGTGTTTCATTACCTTTGCTCATGCGACGTCAATATGTCTCGATTCGATAAGGAAAACGCCGTGAAAGGAAGTCGTTGATCGCAAGGGTCTTTGAGTGCCGGATACCGAGCCCGGTTAAAGCGGCCTTTCGCCGCTTTTCCGTCTAATCTAGATTACCCGCTATTTATGCGACCGGCGACGAAGGCGAAACGACGCGAATGACCCGCGCCGATTCAAAGGCAACGTTGGTCGAAACGCCCGAAACTCGCCTCGCTTTTCCCTTTGTTCTTCTCCACGTTTTGTCCTTTTGCTTTCCTTCGCGTTTCCGCCGAAGTTGTTGATAAAAATCACGTGACCCAACAACAATCGACGGGCGTTTAATCTTCGGAAGCGAAGGGCATTTTTCATCGTCGACCGGCGAATCGCGGGAAAAAACCGTGCGAGGTCGGCAGCCTCGACAATATTTCTCGATAAATCGAACCCAGGCGTGGACGGCAACTGTCAAGTCGCCGTTGGATGCTGCAAGACGGAGAAACGGGGGGACCCGGGTGAGGGGAGGAAGGTATAGGTAATGTATCAAAATTGCTTTACCGTCGGTCCATTTACGGAGATGAAAAGCACTCTGTGCCAAGTACACCGGTGACGGTCGCCCAGTGCAGCGTGCCGCCGAAAGCGAGCCACCCTCGAAAATACCCAGACTGTTCGGACGCGCCTCCGCTTCCGTCCGTTCGTTACCCTTTATCAATTTGCCGACTCTTTGTCAGCGAGCGTTTTCCATCCGACGGCACGGGATAATGATTACCGAATATCTCCTCCTTTAGTGTGTTACGCGTCAGGGAGAGGCGCCCGGTGGCGACCAAACCCCCGACTGTACCCCAGCGCCAAGAAACGGACCCCAGAGACGAGGAAAACCGAGGATTGATCGTGTCCCGATGTGAGATGGACGCCAGGGCCAGAATTGACCTTTGCTTTGTTACATCCCAACACCAAAATGGGAACATCAAACGCTCGACAACGAGACTCAGCGCCAAGGTCGGGCCAAATTCGAATTCCAACTCAACCCTAATTCCACCAATTTTACCACACTCTGTCAATACAACGTAGCCCGTTAAAGCGAATTGCATGATTCGGTAAAAAGTCTCTTTGCTGCATTGCCGTATCCCGAGTCGGCTGCAGTTGGCGCACTTATATTACACCCGAGGGCATAATATACGTGTAACCCTACGTTCGGTCAGCGCGCCGCAGTATTTCAATGAGTTAAATTCGCAATGTAAGGCTAATCTGCGCAACGGGCCATGAATAATTTTAGATACGAGGCTGACACGCGTCGGTCGGCCGGATCGATGTAAATAAATATACCGGGACGTAAGCAGCGCAGCCGCCTCGGCCGAGGATTTATCAGGCGGTGGACGATAATGGTTCGCGAGATGTTGAAACGTATTACGCGCTGATAAATTGGTCGGGCGAGCCAAGCACGCATTTTTCTAATGTCGCGTAAACATCATTAGACTCGCTCGATCAGCATGGGAGACTGGCATTAACATTTCCATCAAATTCTTCCGCGCCATAAAACAACCCACTCGCACTTTTCCTCGCCCTTTCTTTCGCAAACTCCCTCCGACCACCCCCTAACCCCCCCAAACCCCTCGTTCCAGAGGCTGCGATGCCGGAGCCAATGAGCCAAATAGAGCGGCGCATGGGACTATAATCTTTCTTCGAATAAGGACAACTCACCCCAGCTTCCTGATTGCGTTATACCCCGCGCCTCGCCAGCCGATCCCAGGGGCTTCTCCAGCGTTCTCGTCAGCCAGCGAATGATGACGTAACCGATGGATTTTTTATTCAATTACACAGCGCATCGCATCTGTTCCCGTCTGATGTTATTTTACAAGCAACTAACCCAACGCCGTTCCGCGGGAGCCGTCGACGGCGTCCGCGAAGTGTCGAAGTCCCGTCGGAATCGTGGAATTTGATTATCCTCAAAGACAATTTCCGCGTTTTCGCAGAAGCCGCCGGGCGTGAAATCCGATCGCAATTAACAAAACGCGGAGCGAAACGCCGGGAAATCGGCAGGTGAGGATGCGGAAATCGGAAAGGATCGATTTGGACTTTTGGCGCCTCGAAAAATCTGCCGGTCGAGCGCCACCTAGCGGTACCATTTATCTTTACTTACCTTCATAACCGTCGCTTTCCGTCGGCATAAGCCGATTAAAAAGTAATGCCGTAAAAGCAACCGGAGAGTCGTCGGGGTGAGTGTCGTTAGGTTGTTTATTAAAAGTCGATAGCGGAGGCGAAGTGGTGTATATTGAGAATGTCGGGGTCGTTGGCGCTTCAGGGTCACCCGGTAGGTGAACGGGGAAACGAGGGTCCGTCGCTTCGCCGGTGATCGGAGCAGTAGCGAACGGTATCTATTAGACGTGTATCAATATACGATCTTGTAGAAATCGTGGGCTAATAGGCATATCGGCATGCGGCATATGGCCGCACATCTCGCGAGCCTGGGTCCGAAGGGACAAAGCCGAGGGTTTGGCTCTTTGTGCGAACGCTGCAGATTCGTGAAGCGTGAAGACTCGCAGGGCCATTATTATTACATCGCGTGCGATGCCCGGGTCAGCGTATCTTCCAGCGTTGGGATTTCGGCTGAATCACGCCGGGTCATCCAGTGGAATAAAATTCTCGACAGGGACATTTATTGTCCCTGTAGAGGAAAATGCGTCGATCGAACGGTTTGGTTTTTTCAGGGTAATCAACAACGGTAATAAACCGCGTCGCAGACGAGACATTGCCGATCGCGCAAAAAGATCGAACGATTTCCCGCATTCCGAGCGACTCGTTAGCGATTTGCTCATAATTAATTGGAGGAATTATTTGCAAGACGCGTATCGATCGAGCCGAACAGATTCGAATCGCGGTGGGTTTACGCATCGGAATCGATTATCGATCGCATTGAAATAAGCTTCCGTGCGTGGGGAACGATCGGGTTAAGGAGAACCGCATTAGCGGCGATCGCTGAGGAAACCTCGAACGATGCATTAACCGGGACGAGAACCTTGATCCGGCCGATCTGTTATGATAGCCGATCGCGATAAATCGCCGGCGAAATTATATTAAGCCCCATCCGGTCGCGGCCAAGCGTTTCTTCGCGCGTATTCCGAGCGAATTTTCTCCCTCGGCGGATGACTTATCACGATCGAGGAAACAATTTGCGAATTCTTGCAGGACGTATGGCCAGTTCGGTCCGTCTACCGTTTGGCCGCCGGTTATAAAGTTGGAAGGTGGAGCACCGCAGCTGGCGCCACATGGCCTCCAACTTTCCTCATTTGCGATAATATATGAGCGTCCATTAAGGGCGACGGGGCTCTTCCACGGCAGCACGCGCTCGCTACCGACCGAGCAGGTAACCCATCCGGGCGCAAGGTGTCTCTAGCCGCTCTAAAGAAATTAGCCAAACTCGACCCCATTAGTACCAATGCGTTCGTGCAGATGCGATTCCAACCGGCCATACCCGACGAGAGATTCACGACCGCCGACCGGTCGAATTAAATCACGATTTGGAGGACCTATGCCAAGGTCGTAACGACGTTCCAACGCGACGCTTCGAGCCTTGAATAAAATACGGAGTTTCGCGTTCCGCAAATTACACCGACTGGAATCATTCTTGGTTTTAGTGCCCACCGCGCTTCGTCAAATCTGGAACTGCTCTACCAAACTGCCATTCGTTTCCGCCTAATTAATCGTATTTAATTAATTAAATCATTTACAGGATTACGCTGGAAATTGTTCGGACGTGTCGCGTGTATTCTGTGAAACCTAACCTAAATTCGGGAGGATGCAAATTGCGAATGACTTAATTGCGGTTTTTATCGAATCTCACACGACTCGCCAACATGTAGCGTTTTACTACAGGGCGGTTTGCCGGAACCAATGGAGGGAAGGGTCGGAGCAGTTCCGGAGTCCCGGGAGAACCATTCGCGTAAAATAGTTATACTCGGTCTCTTAGCTACGATGTTCCGGAGCTACATAATTACATTGACCCTTGTTACCTGTCTTCCCGCCTGACAAAGGAATAAAAAAAGGAGACATACACCGATTCCATCTGCCCCGTCATCCCGCAAATCCGTTTTCCCTTTTCATCGGGATCGGGCTAACGCGCGAGGAAAACGCTTACCCCTACCAAACCCTCCCCCTCCCACCCTTGGGAAAAGGATTGCAATAAGAGCACGAAAAACAACGTTTCTCGCCACGATACTTCGTAATTTGACGCGAATAACCACTCGAAGGTGGCTTTATAGAAGCCGTTACTCGTTTTTTACGAGGAGCGTAAACAATACGGATTACTTTTCGTGACGAGTAAGCGGACAGACGTTATTAAACCGTCCCATTATATCCGCGTCGTAAACCGCGATAAATTGTCACCGGACACGTGCAAAGGTTGCTCGAAGTAATCGGATTAACGCTGGAAAGAGTGGCTGGCAATGGCCAAACGGGCCGTCCTCGAGGATCCGTTTGAAAAATCGCGTTACCCGCGCGCCATCTACAACGGCACGGATGCAGAGGGCGCGCGCTGCGGCCGCGGCTTGTAAATATGGCGAGGCGGAATGAGTAATTGAAAATTAGCAGCCCTAATAGCAGTGACAGCCAAAGAACGACGGGGAGGTGATGTTGTTTGTGTCATAAAATCGACTTATCCGAACAGAGTGCCTTTTAATCGAATCGCGAGCGCGCGTATTCGGCGAAAGCTTTCGAAATGATTTTACGCCGTTCGCGCACACGTGTCAAAGTGCGCTGATTGCATTCCACGGAAAAATTGCCATTTTTAGCAGCGCCATCTTCGTTACGAGACTTATTTCCCCTCTGCGTTCATTGACTTTAACGATTCACAATTGCAACCGGGATATTCCGTTTACCGACAGCCCGAAACGCTGATGAAAATGAAGTTTGGCGAGTAATACCGTGAAAATTCGCGCGGAATGAAGTTCGGTAATGTTGCCGAACAAAAGTGCTCGGAAAAAATAAATTTTTGCATAAACGTCTTAGTAAACTGAGAAACTTTGATTTACGTTTTAGACATCGACCATCAATATCTAAAGGAAAGGCTTCGACATTTAAGGAGATTAAGGAATAGATTTAAAAAGTATAAAAAGGAAACTTTTCAAAAATAGACTCCTTTGATAAATATCTTAACCAACTGAATAATTAATTGAAACTTTGATTAACGGTTCAGGTTGACCTTCGACGTTTCAAGACGAGACTTGAACAAAGAAACGCATACTTTGACCTTGACGAAAGATCACAGCTCTTAAATAAAAATTTGGAAACACCAAAGTTGGAATGACCTTCAAACTTGAAAGGACAATTTCCGGTTCAAGGAAACTCGAAGAGACCTCTACGTTCACTTCGATAAGGAAAGGCATATCAACGCCAGAACGAGACATCATTTCGATATTTAGACCTTACCAAATCCGGCACGTGTATCTGCATCGCACAAAAGCGACGTTTATATTTCGCATTATGCAAATCCATTGTCAACAATGATATTTTAGTACGCCTATAACGAGTGCCGATCACGGTGTTCGAGAAGCGGTCGATTCGCCGAGAAGTATTAACGTCATCGTCGTTGGCATCAGCGGCGGTTCTCGCAGAGCCTAGAATATCGGAACTTCCCTCGAATTTTGATCCGCGGCTCATTATACATGACGAATAGCGGGGTCGACAGTCGTGTCCAATCGAGCCTCCGCAAACGGGCTGTTGAACAATGGGCCGAATGACGCAAGGGATACGTCGCCGAGATACGCAAAAAGGGAAGGTTGTGAAAACATTTCGAGGAACAACGATCTCGTTCGCGTTGAATTAAGTCGGCTTTGTAACTGGATACACGTCGCGCGCCGATGATGACGCGGCAATAAATGTTTAACGATCCCGCGTACGTCTCTATACATTCGCAAGTCCGTCGATCTCCGCGCTTTTTTACCACGCCGTTCGCGTCTTCCCGCGCGGTTTCCTCCGCGCAGAATCGCGTTAACGGAATACCGAGAAACCGTCGACCGCTTTTCCTCCCGCGGCCTTCCCTCCTTCTCCCGCACACTGTACCCCGCATCGCTCCGTCTCTCTCGCACGCGCGGGATGAATGATCGTGCAAGGCTATTGAGTCGCCTCGCGAGCGGCAATCCATTCTAATTTAACACTTGCTCCGGTGGCGTTAAATAATCGCTTTCGCCTTCAGAGAACTGGTCCCCCATTCAATAATGAACTTTTATTCGACGGGTTTGTACCTGGATGGCAGGAGGCCCGGTGTAAGTCGGTGTTGTGATGGTAAAGAGCTCGGGATAAATCTTGGTTGTAATCATTTCTTTCTCGACCTACAACGCGCGTAAATCAAACGCCATTGGCATCCTGGTGGAAAAGTGACACGGCTCGGACTCTTAATCCCATTTTTCAGCTATTGCTCGGATGTATAAATAGCTCCGGAAACGGGGGAGGGGGATATCCCGCGATTTATCACACCGATTAACAGCGAATTGAGAAAAAAGAAATTATTTTCTTCACACCGAGGAACGTTCTGCGAATTCGTCAAGGAGGATCCTCCTGGAACTGGAACGATGAAGATCCTCCGAGTTCGAAAGTTGAAGATTTTCCCCAATTTCAGCATTGAAGGTCATGCGAATTGAAACGTGGAAGATCCTAAAAATTCGAAAGCCGAAGGTTCTTCGGGAATTCGAGTACCGAGAATCCTCTAAGTTGGAACGACGAAGATCCTCCCCAATTTTAGCATCGAAAATCTTCCGAACTGAAAAATCCTGAACACTCGAAAGCTGAACGTCCTCCAAATTCCAGAGTTGAAGATCCTCCAAAATCGGAAGCTGAGGATCCTCCAAAATTGCAGCACTGAAAATCCTTCGAATGCGGACATGCTTAATACGGCGGAATGTGCGTCAATTTCCGTCTTGGCTAATCGAACAGTTGGACGTACAGGAGTTGACGCAATTTATTGCAGCGAGCGTAATATCGACGGCCACGATCGACGCGGACGTCCGCACGAGCGAGGCGTACTCGTGTGCCGCGATTTGCCTCACATGACCGACTCCGGCTAACTCGTAATACACGAGGTAAACCTTATGGCCTCGGCCTTACGTGTTCCGCATTGCTAAGGTCGTTCGACTGGCTGCATTTCAAATTTCAAACATGCAAGCCACGCGGCATCTGCGGATATGCTCTGAAGAGGTGAGAAATCCGAACGGTAATAGGTCCACTGCGAATCGCCCAACATTCTCACGCTCGACATTCATTCAATGCTGTTTCGCACCGAAGACCACGGTTTACAACTTCGTTTTCAGTTAAACGTCTGGTTGACGAACGTGGCCGAACTCGTACGTGGCGACTGGAACTGTCGATATACCGATATTCCCATCTTCTTCTCTCACCTACCATTAGAGAGAGACAGCGAGCATATTGGCTGATATAAAAAGTCTCCGCCGTTTTTGCCACTAGATTTCCCACAAAAAAAAAAAATGGCGGAGACTTTTTACATCACCCGACACGTCACCCGATATTTATCGGCGACTTTTCTCCCTTTACAAACCGTTTTTCCAACAATGCCTCTCAACCGCAACGGACGCGAAAAGGAACGTTTGTTTACACGGTCAAAAGCGAGCTCATTTTCATTTCAATTATGCACAATTCGCGAAAGTGACTCCGCGAGTCTCGTTCACGGTGCTTCTTAATCCTATAAAACGAGAAAAGTTTAAATCCAGCCGCGACTTACAAGAAGGTTAAATGCAAACTTTTCAACTTTGATCCTGAATATCTCACCAGCCATGAAACTCGAGAAAGCCCCGACGAAACTCCGAAGGATTAATTAGTATCGCCCGGTATTTCCATTCCACGTATTGGAAAAAATGGAAATATCTATTTCCAGGTAATAGCCGAAGGCGAACATGCCCGATCGTCATTCCTGATTAAGCGAAATGAGATAATTGATGTACGTTAATTGGATAATCCAAATCTGAAATAACTTACAAAACACTCGAGTGCCATTTTACAGCAAACATACTCTCTCTCTCTCTCATTTTCTCTCTCTCGGAGTCGATAAAACCTGTGAAATGTAGCTAATCGCGGTCTAAATTAATTAACGAGTCAATCAAACGACGCCGTGTGGTGAAAAATCGCGCGGTGACCCGATGGAAAAATCGGCTCATTTCATTCCTCGGCGTCGTCAGTTGCAAAACGGGGCGCTTGGAATTTCCGCGATGCCGAGCCTCAACTTCGCTATTAAGTTAGAAAGTAAAGTCTTTCGACTGAAGTTTCGTACTCGCGCGCGCCTTCATTGCACGTGTTAATTATCTCGTAAATGTAATTACGCACTTACCGTATGGTTATCATAATCTACCGAGCTATAAAACGATTCGGATTTGCCTCGCGCTCGGGAAGCGCGCCGGGACCTATTCGCGATAAAGGCGATTCTGCAAAACGCTTTTTATTGCGCTTCTTTTACATTCCCCGCTCGCTCGTAACTTTTCCTACGCGAATTATAATCGTTACGGGTGAAACGATTCCGGGCGTAAGGATATTCGCGAGTACGAACGGTCGGGAATAATCGGAATGTGGTATCGAAATGTAATCATTAAGGCGATAATTAATTTCAGTGTTGGAATATTTTAAGATCATCGGCCGAGATAATTAAAAAGTAGCCGTAAAAGAAAATAATTACCGGTAAACGATCATTTCCGCCGACAATTTACATATCGTTGTCATGTATTCCAGAAATACGAGGATAATTACCCGGAGATGCCGAAATAACCCGTTGAAGTCCGATCGGAGTTATTCCCGATTGAACCGTCAACGCAATTTGCATGTCATATCCCGATTATTTTTACCAGCTCGCCTTTTCAACCGCGGGTTACACGCGCAACTTCGCGCGGTATCTCGGACAACGTCGCCGTGTCTAGAGAGGTCCAATTAATCACAGTCGCGGACGCTTGGATTAACTCCGGTGGCTGAAGCTGTCGAGGCTGGTCCGCTTTTTTTTTTTTTTTTTTTTGTTTATCTTCCACCGTGAAACATTATGCGGGATAAACAAATAAGGCGTAAAATGATCGGATAGACGTTGCGGAATTTCCATCGGTGAAACGCGCCGCCCTGTACACGGGAAGCCTTTTTCGCGATCTAATATCGCTGGGCTCGGTTACAGCGCCGCCTACCGGAAGCGTCGTCGCATATTATCCTAAGTATTCCGCAAGCGAAGGCATCCGGCGGAGCGTTGTAAGAGCAAAACGAGCCCCGGTGAAGTTCCTGCGGGGGGGATGGGAGGGGAGGGGGAGGAATCCGCAGAGGCAATACTTACGTGTCAACGACTGGCGCATTCCATAAGTTCGTAAGAAAAGACGTCGGAATGCGCGAGTAATTAGCTCCGAGGAATTTGTCACGGGATCGGCCGAGGGAAGCCGAAGCCGATACCCCCGGTACGTTTTTCCGTCCTTTCGGCTCAGATGCCGATTCCCCTTTCGACGGCGGGCTCTCGCCGCTTTCGCGAATTCCCCGTACGGCCGTCGAAACGCTTCCGAGAAAAGCTGCCGCTTCGGAAGACTCCCCCCGACCAATGCGGTAAGATTCCCCGATCGACGCGGGAATATTCCGCGGTCGACGGTAATCGCGTCCCTGTACGTATCGCTCCGTCGGCAACTTTAACGAAGTTCACGCTGTGAAAATCGCGAAATTGGATACGCCGGGACAAGAGAGACTTCTTTGGAGTTTGATTGCACGCCGACATCGGCGTAATTCCTCGGGATGATCGTCCCGATTAGAATTCGGCCGGCGAAATCGGCCGATTCCCGCCGTCTTGAATTTTTTCTCCTTCACCCCCCCCCCTCTTCTCCCTTCCCCTCAATTTCACCCAGGACGCGAAATCGGGCGTAGACGCTCGGGTTGCCATGCAAAAAAAAAAAGTCACGCAAGGTTAGGTTAGGTCGCGATTCCTCGCAGTCTCTTTCAAAAGCGCTGGCTAAGAGCGAAGACGAGCACTACCCTTAATGACTACGGCGAAGGCGACGACGACGTCGCTTCTTCGCATTTACTTAACGTCAGCTTTTTTATGGATGATACGTACGGGTCATATCATTTTATCAAAAGCAGCGCCGTCGCTGCATCGAAACATGAAAAATTCGTGAATATGCGCCGCGTGCATTATACATTTTTACGACTTCCAAGACAAATCTCCCGCTCGCGGCGTAACTCACCCGCGACGCCTCAACGGCGCTGTTACAGCTTAATAAATATTTCCCGGAAATCGCGTCCGCCCGTCCAATCAATATTTCCACGTTAAAACCGCGCGCCCAGGATGACGGGAAGCCCGTGAAAAACGACAGCGCCGGAATTTCCCCGGCGAACGGCGTATATTCCCTCCCGCCGCCTCTAAACTCGTTACACGCTTCGGGTGAAACCGAAAGAGTTTCCGCGGCGGGTCGACTTTCGCGGAACGCGGCAAAGGGAATGAAAGGAGGCAAGTGTCTTTTGTGCGTGTAACCGCGGGCCAATAGAGACGGCGGAAATTCGGAAAATTTCCACTTACCCGAGGCGGCGCCGGGGATCTTGATGACGAGTTTGCCATTGGCAAGAGCGTGCTTTTTCTCGCGACACGCGTACCGGAGGGTGCTAACGCGCACTCCCAGCTAAATTGCTGCCCTCGTTTCCTGAATGCGCGCTCAGCCCCGAGGCGGTGCGACAACGGATTCCGCCGAGTTCGATATAACCGCGACCTTCTCGCGGGAAGGTGGCCGCGTTTGACTCGCGTAGTGTAATCTACGTCGTTTTCGTAGGATGGGAGGGAGGGAAGGTGGGGGGGGAGTATCGCGCATCTCCCCCAAACGACATTCCAATTTATTCAAATAAGCGGGCAAATTTGCGGGAATCGTGATTGCGCATTTTCGGCTCGATCGGATTCCATCCGAAAACGCACCCCCCCCCCCCCTACCTTCCCCATCCCCCGCAGCAGGGAAATAACGAGAAGAGAGAAATAAACGAAAGCGGCGAAAATCGTGCGAGTAGGACGATAAGAATTTCACCGTGGCAATAACAGGTGCGAATGGTAATAAAACAAATTGCGTGACGACGAGCAGCCTCGAAATAATCGCGGGTGTAATTGCGCTTTAAGCCCGGCGAGTGAAACGGCCGATGAACAGCGGCGATAAGGCAATAATTGCACGTCGCATTAAAATCGAACGCAATTACGAGGTTTCGGCGCTGGACAATTTTTCGCGGACGCGCCTTCGCCGTTCCTCGGTGGCCGCGAACGTGCCAGCTGGCAACGGCAACGGCAAACTGGATTAATCGTAATCGCGTCACTTCGCGTCAAATTATGTAACGCGCGTACAGCGGCATTCCGCGGTGCAGGCGTTTTGAATATTCACAGAATGCACGGCGACGCGTCACGCCGCGACGAAATTGTGGGCGGAATTTTCGTCGGCGCAATTTTCACCGATTGCCGTTCGATAAATTACGGCTTCGTCGTCGCTGTGCCGCGTAATCCCTTTACGAGACGCGTAACACCGCGTAGAGATCGGTCGTGGAAACGTCGGTACGAAAAAATTCTGAGAATTTTCTGGAATTTTGGCAAACTTG
>JABFPT010002807.1:5552-16932 GCA_022817245.1 Nixonia krombeini
TCGACATTCTCTGAACTTGATCAACGAAAGAGAAGATGAAAATGTTTAAAGAACACATTCAACTTTCGGTTGTACTTTAGGAACTGGTATAATTCAAAATCATAAATCTTAAGGAAGTTGTCGTGCAGGAGTCCACAGTACTGTGTATAATTTATAGAGAAATACGAGTTTCAAAATTACGAAGAAACGATTTAATAAAACTTGTCCATAATTTTGAGGTGAACTTTGGCTAAATTAAGAAGTGTGACTTTAAGATTTTACCATTGCTCTGTGGATGTTTGTAAATCAAATATACGTAACTGATAAAAAATGTGCAAATCAGTTCTTAACATTCTTGGACGAGATTGATATAAATGAAAGCACCCGATCACAACTATCAAACATGCCGACTAAAGATCCCATAATGCTCTAGTTATGCCTTTACTTTAATTCTTACTCAAATACGAATAAAGGTAAACTTTTTATATCAGTAAAGAAAAATTTTTACATAGATGCATGTTTTTCAAATAAGTTACACACAGGATTAACAAGATCACAATTGGATGACAAAATCGTCCAAAATACCAAAGACTATTATTTGAAATGGCAAGCACATTCTAATAAAAATTGTAATAGAGTATTAATGTGGTATTGATCAGACTATTCGATAATTGTAGTCGGCTACGGATCAAATAATGTTATTCAAAGTACCTCTTCAACCTAAGTAGAGTTTCTAATACGGCTCTGATGAGAAATTCAACGTTCTGAGTTCTACTAGTGAAACCTAATGTGACATTTGTATACGGATTTAATGTGCCCTTTTAGAGGAACACCAACAAAGTTTAGGTGTAACCCAACAAAAAAACAAGATTAGGAATCAAACAAGTACCAAGTCAATTTTGACAGGGTAATAACATGGTCTCAAGCTTTACATTTGTGATTAGGTTTCTGTTAATAGTCTTTGACCACCTACGTTCCTGATTTATTACAGAATAACCTGATAAGTACTTGATCACAATATCACATCTTCTAAACAGTGCTTTAGTCCTTCTGAGACGGATTTTTTTTAAAGAAAATAAAAAAGGCAGATTACATTTCTAATATTTAAGATGATGAATTTATTCATTATAATAGAGTAAAAGAGAAAAAAAACTTTTTTTACATCAGTGCAAAATTACAGCCTGGGACAGATATGTTCCATTAGTCTGATAAAGACTATGACAAAACGATTAAACTTGACTGGGACATGTGTGTCCCAACAGTCTCGAAATGGTTAATAAAACTGCATCTATTTTGACTCTATTTTTCCCTTCGGATAACTAAGAAGAGAAATGTCAGTCGTTTATCAGTATATCATAACACCGACACATCACGAAAGCCGTATCCATTACAGAGCTTTTTTCTATCGAACAACGTTCCGCTGTTGCGGAAAAGCAACGTTCCTCGGTACCCGAATTAACGAAAGAGTGAAATAAAGAAGACGAGCAGCCAATCACGGTCGAAATTTTATTACGGAACAAATGAAAACTAAATCGGCTCTCGTGGACCGGATTCACAAGCCGCTCGATTCATTTTACATCACGACTGCGTTTTTATCACTACGTAAGAGTAATTGAATTCGGGTAAATTGATTTAACTCGGAACAGTCGTGAAATAAGTGACAAAGCGCGTCTCGATTCCAGTCTTTCACCCGGAAATATTTCCCGTCATTTTCCCGGTACTGTTTTGCAGCAAAAACCGAGAACCGGTCACCGCGGCTGGGCTAAAGATTGCGATTATTTGTTCGACGATCGAGGGCCGAGCAAAATTTCGTTAAAAGATCTTAAACAGACCATTCATTTCCAATAATAATTCAGAGTACCAAAAATATTGGATTGGCAATTAAGTAACAGCGGATTTTAAATAAGAAGAAAAATTCCAAATTTTTTCTTTAAAATATTAACTTTTTCTTCAAATGGGTATTACAATAAAGCAATACAGTAAAATACGTCTGAAATGCGCGTTTTGTTCTTCTATTTTTAAATTGGAATAAAAACGAAACTAAGTAACTGATCGATACAATTTTCTTACTAATTAAAGGGGGAAGTACAGAGAACAAGAAAACACTGTCGTTTGTGTATATTGAACAAGTAGACAAAATAAAAGAATGTGCTAAAACCGTCTATCGACCAAATCCACCATTACTCAGCATTAACATTTTATTTTTCACCCAAACCTAACCTTCTCGTTGCTTTGTCATCATCCGTATTATTCGCAATCGATCTGTCAAAAATTGTATAGAAAATTTCATCGATACAGCGAGATTTTATTATCATGCATATTACATTGGTCGAATGAAAGTCTTCTGCATCACAGACGTGTTAGAATACACTTTTAACCAAACGAAAAGAAAGTTTCATGTCGCAGGACTACTTTACCTAACGTATGCATCAATGGAAAAATTATTTACGCCGGGAGAATAATTTAAACGTACTCTCAGGTAATGGGTTTCCTTCGCAGACCGCACAGCGCTCTTTTTGTCCACACTATATTACGTAGCTCTATTTAACAAGTAATTTATTAACGGGAGCTAAATAATTATTTAACGTTGCCGAGAAACGATAATATGTTTACTTCGTTTGTAAACGATTAAAAACCTATCCTGCCACTGTTTAATGCCGTAATAGTTTTTCGTACAATTTTGATGTTAAATGTTCGTAGGATTAAAATAATTGTGACAATGAAACACGAATTTTTCGGAAACTTTAAATTCGAAAAGACGCTGTTTAAAGGGTTGCTGGACTTTCGAAGGTGTTAAATGATAGCTACATTTCGAAATGTTTTTGTAAAAAAATAAGGAAGTGTAGAAAACAAATTTCGAAAGATGTAGATGAACAAAATATAAAGTATACAAACTGTCATAATTTGCCGACGTTTATTGTAAAATGACGACGGTTACACAAATACACTTATTCTCTAGTGTATCAAATTGCACTGTCCATGACAATTCGTCTGAAATTCGATATGTTAAGACTTTTCTGGTTGCAAATATTCAACAGATCTTGAATAACTTTGAAAACAAATTTTAAGCACATTAAAAAAATGTGATGATTTTGCAGAAGTTGTTTTTGCAAATATCTCGAGAATTATATAAAGACGGAAAAAAGTGCGACGAGTAATCGTACATCATTATCTTGCACAATTGTGTAGCATTTCATTAAGAACTGTTCATAACTATTCAAAGTATTACCGATCCAGTTCGGAAATTACTCTTAATAAAAAAATATTTACCATACGTTACGGCGTATCTAAACCAATTGTACGCAATTCAATTCAAACTGCCTTTTCATTTACTTCTTACCCGAATTTCAGTCGTATATTATTTTTACAACGTCGAACTGTAATTTAAAAAGAAAATAATTTCCAATTTTTCGACCTGTTCGAAATACCGTTTTGCCTAAAGAAAATCGCGTATGTAGAAAATCGCGTATGTAAAAAATCGGAAAATTTAAAACGGTTCAAGCTACAAAATCTCGTTAAAAAATACTTGCCAGAGAAACTTTTGGTGATCTGAAAAAAGTCAATTATTTTGAAAGCATTGTAGAAGTACAGAATTTGAAGTCTATACAACATACAAAGTTATATTTTCGCGATCCGTTAGTGGATCATTGAACATTACGCAACTAAAACTGAACGCTCACATTTCGTCTTGTCTGATATAAATAAGTCTACGCAGATTAGCACGGTTACAATTAAATCGTTCATTATCAATTGAAGCGAAACTTTTTTCTCTCAGCGCGTTAAAATAGTCCGTTTGTTTGGCTGACATTTGCTATTAGACCCTGAACTACTATTGGAAATGCATTCGATGCAAATGAGAAATTTTAATCGACCCGTGAGTTTCATTTTAAAGTAAAAGCACGTCGTCAAGTACGACTCTTTGGTAATATTGCCGTGTACTTGCGAATATTACGGCCATTGATACTGTATTGTTATTTAGAACCCGGGGAAAATGCGTCGAACAATTTATCGCATTTCCGTCCGTAAAGAACGATCGTCGACAAGAAACCATAGAAAAATAAACTTTTGCTCGTTTCATCGCGACACAATAACTAATTTTACGAACTATTTCACAATGGATTTTTGAACATTCTGCATGAATGGTCAATTAAGTCAGTGAAAAAGGAAGTTTCGGTTTTTATGCTTTCAAACGTGCGATATGTTTTTTTTTACGATAATGACATCGAATAAATTACTTTTCGCGGGAACGATATTTTTGTTATTGTTGCAGAATTAATCTTTCTTCTTTCGATGTATGTCGCAACGAACAATTTCCTTCCCAGGGACATTACTATTCTAATTAACAAACTCTGTGCTTTTCGTCAAAAAGCGTTCGTTTCATTTAAAGAAACGTGTTGTAAACATCTCATTTTTTACGTTTCGTTCCGAATAAAGTGTGTGTAGTTTTTCACACGTAACAGAAAACATACAAGACCACGCAATAATCAGCAGATGAAATGCAAGAGCGATGATTGGTAAAGATATCTTTCTGTCTGGGGTATGAATGAAAGTGTAAAATAAATCTCGGAATAACACGGCATGTTCCACTTTGTCTATTCAAAAATATTCAACAAAAAGAAATCAGAGGTTCATCAACTAAAGTATTCTATAAACAAACTACCGTATATCAGACAAGCAGCAAAGAAACTCAAGGAAGTCGGTTTGGTTGCGAAGGCCAAACGAAATGCAGTATTTTGCACCATCAACTGAATGCTTTTGCCATTTTAATTAAAAACCTTTCATCCCTTTGACAAGGAATAACCAACAAAATTGATTTTGTTATTTTCATAAAATTTCCTTTCTCGGCGTATTCGTTAATTTTCATTGCAAATACATCCCAACATTTTTCCTGTGTTAATAATGTAGCACAGAAAGTAATTACATATTAATTCACTGGTCTGAAAAGTATATATAAAATTAGTAATCAGTTAGTCACGGTATCGCAAGGTATGGAAAAATTTGCCAAACTGTTTCCCTTCCAATGCACCGGTAAATGACATTGCCTTCAAACGATCGCTCAACAATCCGTGAAATCGGCGCGCGACTGCAATCGGCGAGTAAACTCGTTCGCGACGTTAATGTTCAATTATTCGTTACGAAATTCACGCAGAATTATAAACTCCGCGGTACAAACGCACTTTCTGCGCGCGCAAGAAAATGTTTGCTCTTCGCCGTCCAGCGGCTGAAATTAATAACTTTCGTCGAACGAGCGGCTTTGCATCTCGCGTCGAAGCCGCTCGAAATATACGATTTCAATATTTCAAACAGAGCAATTAAACTTTTAACCGTTACGCGAAATGTAGAACGCCCTGTATAATTATTCGCCGATCGGCGCGTTTCGTTTTACGCTGCATCGTTTACGCGTGTATTTAACGCGGGAGCAATGAAAATGCAACTGCCTTTGATATCGGTGAATTGTTAAATCGAGAAAAAACGCCGATACGGCAAGTGTATAAAAAAGGGCACGT
Organism: Nixonia krombeini; assembly: GCA_022817245.1. Classification (NCBI taxonomy): domain Eukaryota; kingdom Metazoa; phylum Arthropoda; class Insecta; order Hymenoptera; family Scelionidae; genus Nixonia; species Nixonia krombeini. The sequence continues at coordinate 11,039 of JABFPT010002807.1, forward strand.
ATAAATAAAACGACTCGATGCGTAAAAAAAGAGTCGCGCGTTGCCGAGTCGCTTTACCCGGGCCAATCCGCTTCCCTCGATCGGGATTCATTTTCCTCGCGAGGAATCCGAGTCGCGTGTATTATTCACGAGTGACGAAACGTTCGATCGGTCGAACATCCCAAAGTGCAAATTCCACGGACGTTTCGAAAATAGATAACGCCTTTCGATATCTATTTTTCCCGTGGCACATTTTTTCATACCTTTGACACTTTCAGCGGACAGAGCGAACCAGCGAGAACGTACAAGACGAAGGAGAAAAGAGAGAAAAAGGGCGGTTCTCGCGCCGAAGGGAAAACAGGGAGACTTACTGCAAATAGCCGGGTCCTCGTCCGAGCCGTCGGTGCAGTCATCCTCGCTGTCGCAGTGCCAACTCAGGGGTATGCATTTTCCGTTCTTGCACTTGAATTCCTCGTCCGTGCATTTCTTTGACTCTGGAACAACGTCGTGTTTAACAGGCGCGATCGTGCTGGTCGCGTTCGAGCGCACGAGGCAGACGCTGGAGCAGCAGAGCGCGAGCAAGAGACACGGCTTCGCGCGGAACCTCATCGTCGCCGGCTTTGATCTTTCTGCTAACACCGTGAGGCTTTTCTCCGGGGAGGAGAAACTCATTCGCCAATGGCGCTCTCGTACGAATTCTCGCACCCTGTCGCCGTCGAAATTACGCGTCAACTGGACAACGGCGAATCGTATCGTTTGCGCATTTCGATCCGATCACTTAAGCGACACTTCGCCACCGAGGAGGGAAAACGCGATCGGGAAGAACGGAAGAGGCACGCGCGACGCCTTTCCGCCTCGAGAGTCGGTGAAGCTGTAACGCTCGACTCGCCCCGACCAGTCCTCTATATACGCACCTACACAGAGACACCTGGTCGGAGCGCGGCGGATGATTGCGTTCGCCACACGAGAAAAGCCGCACGCGACACGCCGATAAGAAACACGAGCCGTTCCTGCCATCGGGAATTCGCGCACGTCGAACGCACCGAAAATAAGAGAAAAACGTACGACTGACGGAAAGACTTTTTAATCACTTCTTCAAAATACCTATTCGTCGTTTGCATTTCGGTTTTGTCTTCTTTTCACGCCTCTTCGCCGAGAGTGATCGAGGTGACGTAAACTGGTTTTTGGGAACGTTAAGTTACACAGCGAAAGAAAACTTTTTTGTTTTCATACGTTTGCTACCCAAACTGCTTTTGTTTGGAAAATTGTTTAGAATTACGAGTGTCACGAGTGTTGTAAACATCAGAAAATTTACTCCAAGATGAACTCTTTGCTTCGCTTCCGCGATGTTAAAGTGGAACTGCTATTCTTTACAGGTTGCGGTACAAACGTTTCAAACAAATTAATCTGTTTTACGCGAATTTCTTCCGTTACTCCGCATGCAAAGTGTTTGACAAACAACAGGGAAATAACAAACTTCGCGTAACGAAGTTGCAACGAGTCTTTTTTCTACGCCGCGAAACAGAGATATCCAGAGGAAAATCATAAAAAGTGAATTTTCCCTCTCGCAGTGTTGAGAATCGGACCGTAAATTTTACCAAGTTTTTCGCTGAAAATGAGGCGTATCATCACCCCCCCCTCTCCCCTCGAAGTTACTAAGTAATCATCGTGTATATTTCACCCCGCCGTTTTTTCCAATACCGCCGACAAAGGAGCGCGAGATGCAATACCCGGGAAATACATTAATCAATTTATTTTCATCGATTCCGTCAACAACTTTGTAAAGTTTTTACACCCGCTTTCCTTTTTTTCCCTTTTATTTATTTTTTTTTTGTGCTACGGAATCATTCGATATATTCACAGCGAAGGCGCAACGTGGACAGATTTTCAACCTCGTCAACTCGATATATTTGCGCGGGATAGACGCGAGAAACAAGAGAAGCTCGTGTCAAAGTGTAAGCGACGGAAAAAAAAAGAGAGACCAATTACGGATGATGTTTTGCCTGATGCAATCCCCCGGCGAGTTTGCAACAGGCTGCGGCAAGGATTTTCTTTTTCTTCGAGAAATCTGATCGGGTTGAAATGTAGAAAAGTACAAACTGTCACGAGGAAAAGTTGTCAATAACGGTGTACATTGTTTTAGACGTTCCTTCCCCTTTCTGCCAATCGATGTCACTTTTTATTTATCGGCTTATCTCTCTCTCCCTCTCTCTCTTCATCAAGTTACCTATGTATCCGTCTATCTCTGTCGCTCTTTCACAGTAAAACATATATCAGCCGATCGGAAACGCGCGAATGTAATATCGACCGGCGTTCCAACGATTAATTAACAATCATCCTTGGTATAAATAGTTAAAATGTTTCGTCACGAGTGCCACTGCTCATTGTGCAGAGGCGGAATTCACTTGTTCTCCTTCCAACACCTGTAATTTGCCGCGTCGCCAAGTTCGAAAAGGTCTCTCGGCGTAGCTCCCCGCAGAAAAAGCACGGCGTCATTTGCATAGCGCCGATCAAGGCGAGCGTCGTAATTCCATCGACGCCCGTAATCCCGCCTTTAGGGAGCCAATTAATCCTCCCGCAATCGATTCCGCCGGTACGCGAATTCCGGACAGAATCTCCGAAAACTTGTGACCTGATGCGCGCCAGCGATTATTAGCTGAGCAAAAAACCAGTCGAACGTTAGAACGTTCCGTGGTTTGTTTAAAACGGAACGATGAGCGAAATCGAAACATTTCAATTTGGCGGGCTGCACAATTCGTTAATACTCGAGTTTACCGTTCGTTTGACAATATCGCTGTTTTATACAAGCCCGGAATGTCCGACTGGTCCGACCGATCAAACGTTAATTCCTCGACTTCGGGCTTTCGGAGATCCAGCGTGATCATTGACCAGCCGTCAAGATTGACGTTTCGACAGAGGACTCAATTCCATGTAAATCCGACGGCTTTATCTCCCTATGACGTATGCAGCCAAATCGGTAATTGCGCGTTTTATCACGCGTGAGAAAACGATCGATTTCTTTCCAAGTTTCGAGGTGTAATTAGGACGCCGGATCACGGGCTGCGGTACGGTTGGAGCGAGAGAAAAAAGGAGCACGTGATCGGGGTCGATCGGACCGACCGGCCGCCGACATTCTTTCAACGATCGGAGACAGTCGACTCGCCGTTATATCATGCTCTACGCGTCCTCCGCCTCCCGTGGCTGCGTCTCAGACGTCTCGTATCGTCCAACGTCAGCGCTGAAAAAGGCGGACGGATAATCGGCAGTGCGCTATCTACCACTACAGATCACTTCGTTTTTTAAATTTCATCAATTCATAAATCCACTTTTCGTCGTATATGACAAGTCTGCGCTATTCCATTGAAATCCTTCTAATTACAATTAATCGATTTATTCTTGCGGGGAAGATTCCACTTGACGCGAGACGAATCTTCCCGGCGAGGAATTCGTCTAAAGGCAATGCGTATATTCCTCTGTTATGCAACGCGATGTTATTCGCTATTGATAAAATTAGCATAGAGCGATATGTTTTCCCGGCGACTGCACTCGACATATCGCAGTGCAGTTTCCCGAGAAAAAAAAATTTGTTCGAGGACAAATCTCCTTCGCCACTCAGCGGGCGAGGGATGAAGCTCGTCGTTTCCATTACTTCCTGGGGAATAATTTCGCTTGTCGCGATGAAGTGGCTCGGGCGACATCGCCTCTTCCGACATGAATTTAGATTTCGTTTACTATTTACGGAATTTACAACGTGCCCGAAATGGCCGACGGCGCAAATCGTCACCGCTCGGCTAAATCGTTAATCCCTCGAGTAACAAGCGGCTGTTGACATTTGCGAGGATGGCTGGAAACGTTAAATTTAATGAATGATTTTCGTGTCGTTGCAAGGACGACTTTGACGTCCCGGGGGAAGGATTTTTGCCCGAGCGAAGCAGAAGTAAGAGGGACGGTAAAGGCAAATGTGCAGGCTGCCGTTTCTGCAGGGCTCGATTGCGGGCCATTCCCACGTGTCGGCACTGATGCCTCGGGATCGTGGCCGCGTTGCGTCAGCCGCGTTTGGGACAGGCATGACTCGGACGGACTGGTTTATTGCGTCAGGAATCTCTCAATCATTTCGTCGCGATACGCTGCGAATCGGCAACGAGTCGTTGGCAACAACGCGTCTTTGGCAACAACGCGCGAGTGTTGCATTCATAATATTCTCTTCAATTACATCGAAAGTGTTCTTTTGCATGTATAGCGCATATCACATCGATTGGATTTCGAAGTGCAATGCGGTTTCCCAGTATTTGGGGCGCTTTTGAAAAGCGCCACGGTGAAAATCCATTAGGTTCGTTAATTAACAGAGAGCGTATCAGGGAAAAAGCATCAAAGTGTCCCCGTGACGGTAGTTGCGGTTCAGACTAGAGGTGATAAACAATGCGCCACCGTTGAACAACGGCTCGCGCCCTACAGAGGAGGAAATTCACGCCCGTCGCCGGGGCTCGAAGCGCGCCAGCCGCTGTCGAAGGGGCTTCCCGCGCGTGCACCAGAGAAGCGGCTCGCTCGAATCGAGGCGTCGCCGACGAGCGCGGCACGTCGATAAACGCGAATTCAACGGACGACCATCGCGGCCGCGCCGTCCAGTGCCGGCTTTCACCGTAATTACATGGTTGCGAGGAACCGGCCGGCCCCAGCGCCGATCGACTGACGCAACCGAGCCGAGCCTTGCGCTACGACTCGCGCGTCAACGAGTCGCCCCCTCCCCCTACACACGGCTGGATCTACGATGATATTTTTTTCTCATCGGAAGATGAAATATACTTTTACTGCCAAAGACAAAATATCATCGCGATGAAAATGTTTGTGTCAACCGTTTGTTGGTTTCTTTGGTTGTCAACACATTCGCGACCGCTGAAGTGAATTCACGTCATTTCGAAAATTCTACTACCGTTTGCCGTCGACGTGAATTCACGTCATTTCAAAAATCCTATTATCGGTTGCCGTCGACGTGAATTCACGTCATTTAAAAATTCTACTGGTCGTCGTTGACGTGAATTCACGTCATTTCAAAAAATTCTACTCCTGGTTGTCGTTGACGTAAATTCACGTCGTTTCAAAAATTCTACTCCTGGTTGTCGTTGACGTGAATTCACGTCGTTTCAAAAATTCTACTTCTGGTTGTCGTTGACGTGAATTCACGTCGTCAAAATTCTACTGGTGGTTGGCGTTGACGTGAATTAACGTCATTTCAAATTCTACAGAAACAGGAGGCTACCGACATAGGAAGCTCAGAGAGTTAATAATTCCTCGTGCGTGTACTATTTTGTGACGAACTGAATATACGCTCCGTAAGCGCTATTCTGTATACAGTAGAGAATATTTACTAAACGTACAGTACTGCGTATTGTACGTTACATTTGTTTCGAACTTCGTAGTTGGATTTTCCATTGGAATCATTAAACGCGGGGACATTGACGCAGAAAATATTGTTCAATTGTTTTGCGGAAATTGCATCTTTGTAGCTTCCGGTGACAATACCGCAGTTTCATTTCATCGAGTTACATAAACACTTCGTTAATTCCGTACGCACAAGCACGCTTTTACTACGCTTTATACAGCCACGTATGGACTTTTATCGAGCTTTACGAGCAATCCCATAAAAGCTCGCTTTACGGGCTTATCCATCTTGAGGCGAACAATCGGAGTTCTATAAATGAATAGCTGTATTATTGAGGGTAATAATATTCGTTCCTCGAATCGGATCGCGGCGAATGAATTTCGATGGAGCGTGTCAGTGACGCTGGCCTTTAACCCTTTCGCTACGGACGAATTCTACGGCGCGCTACTCCAGCAGAACGGGCCGCCGCGCCACCAGTGTGCACTTGCGGAAAACTGCAAGTCGCTTATCGCACGTTCAATACCGCTGCATATTA
>JABFPT010002810.1:5129-16916 GCA_022817245.1 Nixonia krombeini
TTACCAATTCAAGTCTTTTCTCTTTGATTGGATCCTCCAAATTCATAAGTTGTTGGCAGTAAACATCTGAGTTGATCGTTCGATTGTTGGAAAGCAGCTCAAAATACACAACACCTCTGTAATCCCATCAAATTGATAACACGATCTTTTTCTGATGCATTTCAGCTTCCGATATGGTTTGTAATAGTTCATTATGCTTGCACCATGCTCTTTTTCGATTAACATTATTGTAGACGATCTACTTTTCATTGTCAGTGATAATTCGTTTCAAAAAACAGTCGATTGCATTGCGTTTGAAATGTTTATCACAAATATTGATACGTTGTGTTAGGTGAATTTCTTTCAATTTATGCGGAACCCAAATATCGAGCTTCTTAACAAGTTCAAAACGTCTTATATGATTTTCAATTGATGTGTGTGATACACTTAACTGTTTTGCAATCTCCCGTACAGTTATATGACGATTCAATTCAATTCTGACCTACATCACATCATCATCAACTTCAGAAGGTCGACCAGAACGTTGGTTATCTTTCAGTGAAAAATCTCCAGAACGAAAATTTTTAAACTAATTCTGACACATGCTTTCTGTTAAACAATCAACACCATAAACTTCACATTTCTCTTTGTAAGCCTCGGCCGCTTTCTTGTCTTTATGAAAATAAAAAAATAAAATGTGTCGAAAATGCTTATTTTTGCATTCCATGTTAAAACCAACAATAAACTGACAGTTGTAATCAAAATTACACGGTATTTTTTTCTATAGCAAGGTACCAAATCTCAAAAGAAAAAAAATATAACGTTAACAGAAGATTAACGAAACAAACATAATGCTACTTACTCGTGCAAACCGAAATAACTTTCTTGTCAACCCAATAGATTCTACTTACAAAAATGAAGTTATGTTATCGTTTATCAGGAGAAGAAAAGAATTCTGAAAGAGATAAACCCAGCATTTCACAACAAAGTTCTCAAGATGATACTGTAAATCTCTACGCAAGACTTGCAAATCCTCGAGTGGACAATGGTAAAATATACTCAATCACCAAATTATAAATATTTTTTCTACTCTAGCATATTTTAAAATTCGTTCTACTCTAGCGTATTTTTAAATTTTTACTTCATTTTAGATGAACATCCTTATGCACAAGTTCAGAATGTACAAAAAACGGAAATTAATCCACGTGTAAGGTAAATATTTATTGTAACAAAAATCTTATCTTTATATTATTGAAAATTAATATGATGTTTTGACAAATTTTAATGATATAATTGTAATTACAGAAATAATTCGAGCCAAATAATAGATAATGCAGAACCATCAATATCATTGAATCAGATGGGGGAAAATCCAATTGCTCCACCTCGAACGCGTAGGACATCATCCCATACTTCTCTCTTGAGTACGGAGCCTTTGGCAGATATTCAAGCAGCTAATGCTATTAGCGGCGGGGTGCAAGCTAATCAAGATTTACCCTACATGACACCGCCCATGTTAATATCTTTTCCCCACTCACCGCCATCTCAACAAAACAATCCAAATCAACATTTTAGCGGAGATTCACAAGACTCGAGTGCGTAATTTCTTCGCATTCTCAATCTTCGCACAATTTTCTTCAGTTTGACGTATCTATGCTTTTGAATATTTTTTTTTGTTTTTGTAAATTGGTTATGCATATTCAACTTTCTAGGAGTAGTGAAATATCCTTTATACTCAAAAAGTAATTTAATATTTCCAAAACAATATTATATCAAAGAATTTTTTCATGATTTGACGGTTCTAAACATTTTTGGTAGTAATTCAAATTTTACATAAGTATTCAAAATTGGTTTCATGAAGATCTGCATAAAGCAATTTGTGAATTGAATATATTTTGCATGAAGTATATTAAAAAAGTTAACTTTTACGAAGTATATAAAACCGTAACTTATCTTCAGCCGCATTAAAGTCAGTAAAAAGAAAGGAATTTAGTACTGTATAAAAAAACTATACATTTTACTCAAAAATATGATAGACTTATGCACAAGTACATATATTAACAAAATTCAAAAAATTGTATAGTAATAAATTTCAATATTTTTTTTTGTATAATTAATTTTGTCAAGTGGAACCACGAATAGTATTTTAATGCGGCATTGTGTCCTTCTTAACTAAATATGTTTACATATATTTATAATATTTAATTATATAGTATCATTTCGAAAATGAAACAATGTCTAATAATGTGAATGTAAAATGATATACAACTTTCAAGTCATTAATTTCAACTCATTTTAACAGATCATTTCATTGTCATATATTTTAAAATACATTCAAAATATACGGGGTGATAATTCATTCAACATTTTGTGCATATAAATTGCTTGATCTTTGTAAACTCTATCTGTGTGTCGGAATAGTAAGATTTAATAAATACAATTTCATTGGTTTCCATATTATGTAAAAAATAATTTATACTAAGTAATTATGAAACAAATGTGTTAATATTAGATTAGTAAATGTTTTCTGAATATAAATATCTGAGATAAATGACAGATTGTAAACTATGCTATTAATTATTTTAGTTTGCCGTGCCAATATAGAAAAAGAAATATAAATAATTGTATCACAAATATTACACTTAACCAAATTTAATAATTCTACTTAATGGGTATACCTGCATACTAGTGTATAGATAATATGAATTGCGCGGATTGGTTGTAGAAGGATATACCAGTATAAGTGTTAGAGAACCACTGGCCAACATAATCGCTCAAACTAAAGAAACTCACCAACAACGACAAGCGGTGCGTTCTCTTACAGATCCGCATTACGCCACTGTTTCCGATGATTCTGGTACATAATTCTTTTATTTAATAGCAATCATTTATTAGTCACATTTTTGTGGAAAAATCGTACATTTTTATGGAAAATAAAAATTTGTAGATGAAATGTACGCTGCGATTGACGAGCAGGACAAAGTGTACACAAGCGGAAGTGAGACATACGCTCAAATCCAACCAATGGCTATTGAGATGAATAGAATCATACAAAGCGAACAACAAAGTTGTAGACAGATATCGCGAACGGAAGACTACGTTTCTGCGCCACAGCCACCGAGTGTTGACAGTCTGCGTTATGTAGCACATGCTCACTCAAGACAAGGTAACTGAACTACTTATTCAATGTTTTTGCCTTTATTGAAAATTGAAGAACTTGTTTTTATTCATAGCTATGTTATTTTTAACTCAGTAAGCGATATTGAAAAAAAAACATTAGTTACTGATAAAGAACTAGAAAAATAAATGCGTAAGAAAACTTATTTTAAGGCGTCATTTTATTTAAACAGCTTCATCATCTAGCGCAACGAGCTCTATCATAAATCCCAGTTCACCAAAGCCAGAAAAACGCCAGGCGAACTCGCCATTGCCTCCACCGCCAGAAGGTCTTGGAGACGTATACTCATCGGTTGAAAAACGTTGTAAAACTGAAGACCGCATGCGGTCAAATGCCGTTTCGTCAGGCAAGTCTCTGGAGGACATGTATGCAAAAGTAATGAAGAAAAAAAAAGATAACGATGAAACGCTACATGAGACTACCGTGTTCAATTTTGATGTTCCCCTTCCAAAGAGGAAGCTCAGTCTCGTAGAAACCAATCGCACAGCATGGTCAACTCATGATTCAACTGAGACACAGAAACGTGAGATGGATGTGGTCTATCATGCTGACATCGAAGTTACCGTTGATACTAATTCATCTAGTGTAACAGTGGATCATGGGTACGAGGCATTAACTTCAACAAGCAGAAAATCCGTTAGTGCCCAACAATCTACTTCAGGGGACGATCCAAATTATGAAACGCTACAAGAAGGTGTACAGTATTTGAGAGGACCAACGGGGAATAGGTACCAAAATACACCAGAACGTCTGGGGAACGGTGCTGATGATCTTGCTCTTTATTCGGTGCCATTTAAACATCGACAAGTAAGTACATTTAATTATCACATTAAAAGTTACTAAAGTAAAATTAATTAATTAATTATCTGCAAAATTTATAAAAATATTTGTATGTTATTTTATGCAAAAGTTGATAAAAAATATTCATTAGAAGTCAGTAAGCAATATTTATATGAACATTTTTTAGGCAAGTAATGCAAGTAGCGACGATCCAGGATATGAGAGAGTGAGAGCGCGGAAAGGAACAGACCTGGACCACGATATGGATTCAGAGCCAAATTACGAAAGCATGCCGCATGATTCAGGTGAACCTAATTACGCATCTGTTTGTCGTCCGGGTGACAGCGATCACGATCCAAATTATGAATCAGTTGGGCACAGTGATCCGAATTACGAGAGCGTAAAGTACATGAGCATGACTTCGCCAAGAGAAGATCCGCCTTACGAACAAGTTAACAATTACAAGCTTGATGGTTACGAAAAAGTTAAAAGCCACGATGAACAAAAAGACCCAGATTATGAAAAGATAGACCCAAATTATAGTTCGTTACAAGAAACAACGGTCAACAGAGACACAGATGACGAACAGTACGTTCAAGTATAATATGGTATACGAGAGTCAGATTGGAAGTCCCTAAAAACGATTATGTAGAGAACTCAAAGAATAATATATTTTCAATTAAATTGATGATAAGGAGATTTTCGTGTTGTTGAAACCTAAACTAAATTGTTTAAAAATTATTAGAACGTTTAAATTTTTGTAGAATGATAACAAAACATTTCTTCAGGAAAAATTATGGCTGGTAACGTTCTTAATATTAATATATTGAAACATAAATTAAAAATATCAATAAAAAACATTACACAAATAAGGATAAAAAAGTAGATATAATTTAAGCAGGGAATGTTCTAAGAATTTTTAACGCAGGAAACATTCCAAAAACCTTGTAATTCAATTTAAGCAATGTAGTGCTTCTTAACTATATCCTTACATAATAATATGACTCCCGAATGGGAGGGAGGTGTTCAAAAGGTAAGAATTTGAAAATTTGACTGAATACACGGAGATAACTTCGTGCATAGATTAGCCGTTAAACGTTAGAGAGCGCGTTTCAAGTTCATTGAATTTTTTTTCAAAATACACCTAGAATCTAAGAAAATAAAATGGCGAAAATATGATGTTTCAAAATTATCCCAGAATTTTCGGTACTTTTTGATTAAAAAATTATCATAGATAAATTGACAGTAACTTATCCACAACATATGAAAATGACATGAAATAAATATAAAATAATGAAAGAGTGAAATAAATATTAGATGTACAAATAAGTTTCCTGCGTTTGACAAAAGTTGACGCATTCAAGAGACGAAGCATTCTTCCGACACCGATAAGCGTAAGATGGCCAGAAAGATGGGAGAAGGTAGTAGCAAGCGATGGACAATACTTCGAATAAAACATTAGGTTCTGTTCTTTCAATAAATGTCCAATTTTTGATTAAAAACAGTGGACATTTATTTGTACACCTAATATAAAATATTAACTATATGGGAATCGGATGGTAAGTGTAAAAACATTATTTTGGAAAAATAATAAGATTTGTCTGATACTGTTTCACGTGTATTCGTAAAGAGCTGTGCATTCTGCTACAAATACCATAAAAGTCTGTAGGAAAATATAATTTGATGAGAAAAATATGAAAACAGAAGATGACACATATCGATAAAGACAAGTGATCAAAGTATAGTGTCGATTACGTACAATATTCTACACTATATATTATTAGTATATCATTAGTGTTTTTGCCGTTGAGATTAACGTTACCCAAATTATACAATATGGGCGACATTCAAAGAGATGTATATCCCGTGCGTGAGTTTGGACGTGTACAAATGAAATGTGTCGTTTAGTGTATTGAAATATCTTCTTAAATATCTTAAAACATTTCTCACACCCCCAGCCACATTTACACTCACTCATACACGCGGGGTAAAAATCCAATCGTATTATCTCCACTTGATTCATGCTGGATAATAATAACTTTGGCGAGGTAATTTTAATGTGCTACAACTTCGGAATTTTCTATTTTCTATAGATGCCAGTTTTTAAGTGTAGTTTGAAGAAAACTGAATGTACTTTTGAAACGTGTTCCCTTTCGTTTAACGATGCTCAGTCAAATTTTCAAATTGTTTTCCTTCTAAACTTCCCCCTCTCTTTAAGAAGCCATATATTTATGGAGAAACAGTGTCAAGAAGCAAAATTTTGCCTAAGTTACAAAAGATTATATGTCGATTCTTTTTTTTAATTGTTTCCATGCGAAAAATTCATAAAATGCCCTCTGTTTAAAAATCATGTACATTGGAAATATCAGTGTAGATGAATTTTACATTTCACTTTTATGTTTATAATTGTTATGCTATAAATAAGGACAAATAAATTAAAGGAAAAAATATAAGATATTTCATAATAATGAATGATAATTTTCGTATAATTTTTGGAATATGAGATTAATTATTCTAAAGTTGACAAATTTAGAATAATTGACAAATAAATAATTCGTAAAATATATAAAGAATTAATTAATAGATAATGCGTGAATCTCCTTAATAATAAAGGAAACACAAATGTACATATTTTCTTAGCATTTGTATCGACTGCGTGTAATAACAAATTAAGCTTGGTTTATACGAATCTATTTTTCTAATCTATCATTCCTGTATAAAAAAGAATATATATATATATATATATATATATATATATATATATGCATTGTATTTGAAATATGTTGCACGTATAGTTTCTATTAAGCTCCGGTGTTATATGTCAGTGTATATATTAACAATACATAAAAATGCAGCAAGCTCCATTTTGAATTCATTTGTCTCTTTAAAGAAAACATTACGTTTTTATCATTTATCAATTATTTTTTAATAGTATTCGAAACACTTAGTACTGAAGTCTGTTTTTGACAAAAAATACAAAAAAGGGTAGAATACTTAACAATGGCACATAAAATTCCAGACATATTTACACGTATTCATGCACAAATATCAAAAAATAATTTACAATTAACTTGTTTAATTTATAACGCATATTTCAAAAATACATGTAACTAAGTTTATTGTTCAATTTAATCTAATTTTGACATGTTTAGTTTTTCAAAATTTATATAACATGTATAAAAGAATGTACTAATGTATAACAAACAAAGGAAATATGTAACATTGTGTAAAATGTAAATAACATTATTTACAATTTGGATCAAATGCTTTATGATATTATGCCAAAAAGCGTTAGATTAAAATATAATTTGAATATAATTATGTATGTTCACTGAGGTACAGGAAGGTCGGAGGGAGTTTGAATCGCATAAAGTAGGCCTTTGATCGTGTAACTAAAATGTACATAGCAATTGTTAGAATGCACAGTTCACACTTTAACTTCATATCTTGCAAATAAGAGGTGTTTTTTTTACGACAAAGTGATTCTCCAAAAAATGAATAACTCGGAAACCAAGGAAACATGTTTCTCAAAAAACAATCTGTAGGGAGACAATTCTACACTTACTTAGTACTATAAAGGAAGACAGCTTTTAATAATTAAATAATTAGAGGTTTCCGAAATTGTTGTTCGGTGTACAAATAAGTTTCCGCCGTTTGACAAAAGTTGACGACATCCGTAAGTTATGATTACATTTGTCAGATATAAAACGTCATTATTATAAGTTCAACATCTGTGAACAACGTAATCTAAAAAAATGTGTGATTTTTCATTAGTATAATATATTCTTTTATACACGAAAGTGTCGAGTTTTGAGCTGAATAAGCATCGTTTGCGCACCGATTGCTTGTAGAAGCATATGGTGAGGGTGCCTTAGGTGAAAGAAGTTGCCGTGAGTGCTATCAAAAGTTTAAGAACGTTGAATTTGACACCGAAGGGAAAAAATGTAGCGGAAAGCCGAAAGTGTACGAAGATGTGGAATTGGAAGGGTTATTGAGATTATCAAGATTGCGGTGCCAAACCGCAAGAAGCACTATATTAGAAGTGACTCAGCAAGTAATTAGGTTCCGTTCTTTCACAATCAATGCCCAAGTTTTAATTAAAAACGGCGGAAACTTATTTGTACAGTTAATATTATTTATATATTTCACATATATTTTATAATTAGAGTGTTAGAAAGTGTGTCCACATAAGTCGCTTTTCAAACAAATATTTCTGGGGAAATTTTTCAAAAAGAATGATGAGGTAGGTTATCGGTAAGGAGTATAAGACTGACGAAAACAAGCAGTGAGAGAAGCATGTATCAATTTGTCGTTATAATGCTATGTCAAAAGTTGGAAAAACAAAAGATATGTTTGATACACTTTGTAAAAATAAAGTCAGAATAGTTACTATAAGTAATTATTATTTGCGGACGTACACAAAGATTTGTGTAATGTAAATTATTCAAAATATTAACAATTACAAACGTAACGTAATATTTCTTCAAAACTATTCTGGGTAAACCAGTGTAATGAATTTCCGAAATTGTAAATCAAAATAATAATGTGAAGAAAACAATTGTGAATAAATGTAAATAATGCCGTGTAATTTGCTTGCACAACCAATTAAATAATTAAATTTTAATCTGAGACACACATGCTTTTTTCTTCATGCCATGTGTTCGTAAATGTTATTTTTGTACTTCTTTTTACGTGTTTCAAGCTTAACGATAATTTTACTGATAAATGTAGTTGTATAAAAATCATATGATAAAATAATATACGCTTTTTATTATAGTGCGATTATATGAAAGTTTTTTATTCGGTTCAGACGTTGATACCTTAAAGAAGTAAAAAGGAGTAACTCAGAATTGTGAAAAAATAATTCTTACCCATGTATTTATGTGTACAGTTATATTTAATCGAGTTATTTTATTTTCTAATTAACATTACTATTTTCTATAATTACTGTGTTCGTGCAAAACACGATACATGTTGCCGTAATCGATAGCGCGTCGGTACGTTCTTTTTAGTGCAATTTCTAAAACTGTAATATTATATATACTACGCGCCATTCACTGTACTCGCTTACGAACCACTTAAAATATTTATTCCAAGCGTCACAAAATGATCCAAACATTTCTATTTTGATGATTTATTTACAAATAATCTAGTAAATAAAAATTTTTATATCAATCATATTTCAATCGGAAATTTATGTTCCATTTATATTACAAGAAAATATATTTTCGTTCTAATGTCTATTATTTACATCCAAACACTGAATACAAATTCTTAATAAAAACTTACTTTCATAACATTTGATGCGTAAATGCGCATAAAAATGTATACATGAATGTGATGTATCACTAAAGTAGCAATAGCCCGATATTATAAATTATAAAAACAACAAACATAGTTAGTAACCATTACAGTTAATTGTAATACCAATTTTAACGCTTTTTACATTTATATATTTTGTTAATAAACATTTTTATAGAATGTGACAAAAGGTATCGTTGTACAACTTCCTTCAACCCAGCTTCTCTTGCACGAAATAATTTAAATGAGGATTAATAAGGGATAATAGTGCGGGACGATGTGTGAAAGTGCAAAATATTTTAGTTTAATTAAAAAATGTATTATTCCCATTATCAAGGACTTGTTTTTATAGACACCACATTGACATTCGCTTGTTATGGTCTCTAAATTGGTTAACAATGTAAATGCTACAATCACTGCTTATATTAATGCTTACATTACCTTAATATATATTCTGTTCTTGTTGAAAAACAATTGTTTGTGGTAGTATCCCGGGTTTTGTGGAAGATTCAGATTTGGCTTCCATCACGTACACGTTCATTTCTTTTTCCATTATGCACCTAATTTTGCATTTACTGTGACTAATACGAAAAACGCAAAAATCGATTTATGTAATTTACGTTATTTGCACAGGAGACATCGCTGATAAATTGAACAAAAGAAGGGGATCGAGTCTGGGGCAATCAAAACAGAATAGCGACGACATATCTTTCTCAAATTCAATCTGATGTTGCGTTTTGTATCAACGTTTAATACAATGCGATACATTACTAACAATCGGGTCGTTATCTATAAATGTCTCAATGTTATATTGAAGAAATCGTCTGTTTGAAACATTCTGTAGGTTGTGATATGAAATGATAGTTATCCTTCAATTATCCACAGTTCAGACGCTCATTCGAGAAACAAACAAATCATTACTTTGCGGACGGATCGTTGAATATTCCTTCTTTCTATCGTTATTTCTCTTGAGAATATTAACATTTCAACAGTCCTTTCTGCCTATAGCTAATATCGTTTCATTTTGTCCTCGTTATGAAAACAGTTCTGAGTACAGCACATTTGTAAATGCAGCCGTCCTAAATATGAAATGGGCGATGTAGTCAAGACACTTAATTGGGATAACTAATTTCGTTGCGTTTTGTAAATCGTCGTCGTCGTCGTCGTCGTCGTCGTCGTCGTCGTCGTCGTCGTCGTTGTTGCCGTTACAAAAATGTTTTGACCATTGTGGGAACCTCGGAACCTGTTCTCTACGAAATGTTTTAAACAGACAGTGCACGGGTAAACAATAAAAAAGTGTAAACAATACTTGTTCCTTTGTCAAACACATTTCAGTTGCCATGTGTAAAACACATCTGTGTACTACTTTGTCGAATGCTCATATGAAAAATGCAGACGAAGAAAGACAGCTATTCACATTTTGCTTTGGTTTGCTCACATGGTTGCTTTTAATTAATTAACTATTTCTCCTTCTCATAGGGATATCACGAAAAGATCGTACAGAAAATCGCATTAACATTCATTATCGGTACGCGTTGTAGGTACAGTGAGTTTTGTTACAACAAATTGAAGGAAATGTAATAATAACATTAATAGTAATAACAACAAAATAACAAAGAAAATATGCACAGTATAAGTTCATTTACGTATGCCTAAATGTAATTTGCACAATTTCAGAATTCACTCACTTCTTTCCACGTTCGTGGCTCGACCGAACAGACAATCGATATATCATATCAGCTACAGTTTCGATTAATGTTTCAATGTTATCAACGTTATCAACGACAGTTAACTTAGACATTGCTCTGCATCCATGCTAAACCTGCTAGCATGGCAAATATATATATATATATATATATATACATATACATATATATATATAATGTATATTTTAGTAAATTTTAATATATTTTAATGTTCTTAATTGATATTGTTGCAGTAATTATAATTAGTATCGATGACAACATAACTACAAGCACGTTCGATCAAATACGAAAATGACTCACGCAACGATATCTTTACGCAGTATATGTCGATTACATTCAGCAGGGTATCTAGCAAAATGCAAGTTCACTTTTTGTGGAACGATCGAAACCTTTCATACACTTGTCCTCCTTCTGAATGTACGTACAATTCAGAAATGAAAAACGGGACAACATTGTTTTTGTAGAAGTGTTTCACATTTGAGCCGTTGTAACTCAAACGAGATGAATATTTCTTACTTATTGCACCTAGCGTATAATTAGATACTAAGATAAAAGTGGAAAATTCGTCTTTTCATAACTGCCAGACACCCTGATTTGCTACTTACACTACTGACTTACAATGTAATGCCCGGTTAGTCAAAGGAATTGTTAAATAGCATTTTTAAGAAAGGACATGAGATTGCTAAAAAATAGAAAATGTATGCACCTCGGCGATATATTAGGTTGGCGAAAAAGAAATCCATTATTTATTCGGCAGATGGCTGTGGTGATTGATATCTCGTAAAGTATCGTTCAAACAATTTCAGATTTATGTTCGTTGGAAAGGTGACACTTCGCACTAAA
>JABFPT010002813.1:4367-16915 GCA_022817245.1 Nixonia krombeini
ATCTCGATCACGCGACAGAAAATACTTACAAAAGCGAGGAGGAATCGTTGACAGAACGTAAAGTAGCTTCATTACCTGAAACACGAAAGAAATAAACGTTTAGAAGGCGCGCGCAGGGGACAGAGGGAAAAAGTTTCTACATCTTTGTTATCGTATCTCACGCGAGAGAGGTAAATAAATTATAACGTTCCGCTCGGACGCACATGCACTGCAGCTTATTCCAGCCAAAAATAAGTATAAAGCGGGGCATAATCTGGAAAGTCTTTCGCGCTGATACCGCTCGCGTGTCGCAACATGGCGGAAATTGGAGAACGGTGGGACGGAGGACATTTTAATCTCGAGACCACTTAAAAACTCCGGGCATAGATCGCTCCGGTATCTCGCCGGCTAGATCGGCTTTCAGTCGCGGCAGCGGGAATAAAACTTCTATGAAATTTAATAAGTTCCTCGGGGAGAGCCGTAAGTTTCGACGGAAACAAGCGCGCCGTTCACGAGGGCCGAGTCCCGCTGAATTTAGGGACGCCTCGTTTATCCAATGCGTCGGAATTTTAGTTTAGAAAGCATAAAAAGCTTGTAAAATATTTCCGCATTCTCCCGCATTTTTCGGAGTAATTTAGTTCGGGCCACTTGCGCCAAGGAAATTCCATGAGGAAACGTGTGCCTCCTATTTTACTGTCTTACATTCATCATATTACTTTAATCTCATAAATTAACTGCGCATTCATGAACTTTGAAAAAATATTCCATTTCGCGAAATGTTTACGACACTGGAGAGCTTTTGATCCCCTTTTATCTCCTAATTGAAAGTTAACCGAATTAATTCAATCCGCGCGCGCGTGCGCGCGGCTCATATACACGCGCGAGCGTAAATATAATAATCGCCATAATTTCCCCGGCAATATTTTCCCTTTGTTAACGCGGCATAATAGGCAGCTTTTTTCTCCTTTCATCTCATCGTCTAGTTTCCAGCGTCCCTTAATCCATAGCCTTTTTCCCGCTTGCTTTCCTGTCGGAGTATTTCTGTGATAGCTTTCCACCCTCGACAATCCTGAGCAGAAAGCTCCTCCGAGTGAGGCCAATGCGGCGGCTTAGCATCCCCGGCTCGTCGTCCGTCGCTGCATATTTTTCTAAGCTTATCAGTCGACGGAGGTGCAATGATTGCTTCTTAACTCCTCAAAAAACGCCTCCATCTTTATCAGCATCCGAAGAAAAACGCATTCCACGGCGGCTGCTCTCCGAAGATACCACCTACCGCTCGGCCCTGTTTTATGAAACTTTTTGTTCCCTTATCTCCCCGGCCGACGAGGCATCGCAGTCTTTTCAAACATTGTGCCCGAACTCCCCCTTTCATCGAGCCGATGTATTAAGCCCGGAACTACCGAGACTCGGCGTCCACGAAAATCATTAGCTTGAAAAATGCTCGGCATTTGTTAATCAACGTCGCATCCCTCGTCGCTACACCCCCCGCCCTTGAGTATTACCCGTTCGGGCGACTGCCGCATTTTGCGCAGCGACGCGCGGTACCGTCGCGCGGGCGGTCAAACGACGACGGCCAACGGTTGCCAGAGGCTGCAGGATCGGCCGTCGCAGGAGCGAAACTTAATTCCAGGAGGATACGTGACTGGAATGACAGAGCAGTGGCTGGCTCGGCCTAAAGCGCCGCGCAGTTCTCCCTTGTCGCCCCGCTTTACTCCCCCCCCCCCCCATCCACCCTCCCCACCCGGCGAACCGCGAATTTTCGCCATTATTAATCGCCCGACGCGATTACGACAGGCAGACGTCGTGTTCCGGCAGAAGTATAATTACAAGCCGTCGGATTCCTCGTCGCGGGAGGGGACGACGAATATTGCGAAGCCGCTCGCCGACTTTTCATCAACCCGCGCGACTGCCACAAACGCAGACTACGTCATCGACTGCGTCATCGGCTTTGTCATCGTCAAAGGCGAAATTACATTCATCCATTTGCATTCGTCCATTTTAGTGCCGGCTAGTGTTATTCTCAGTGGTAAAAAAGTGGCGGATCGAGAACGGTTGGCTTCGAGGCTCGGCTACATCGGAAGACTCGACCCGGCTCTCTATCGGACGCTGTCGTTCGGCCGCGACGCTCTCTTTGCGCCGCTCGACGTATACTCTTGCGAGAGTGAAAGAAGAGGAATTCTTGGCGGCCGACCAATCCCGGTCCACCGCAGCCATGCGAATTACGGCAAGGCTTCTGGCACGGCCGGGTTCGCGCACGTCCTGCCGCCGCCTATTCGCCGCGCCGCTCGTCGCTTCCGGAAGGGAGACCGGCGACAAAAACCGCGCGGAATCGCTCGTTAATGTCAATCGCTAATTAGGCAGCCTTCGGGCCGCGAACAACGCGCACCCTGAAAAAAAGCCGCTTCAAGGACTTTCCTTTAATTACCGAAGTTCCCGTCGCCTTTTCAACCCTCGTTTCTTTCTTCGCCGGAAATTCCGCGTCTTCTGAAATCAATTTTCCCTTTAAACGGAAAGCATCGGAACGCATTTCCGTTGCACGATTTACATCGATTAATGCAGACTTCTCCCATGACTGTCGCGATTTTCAATAACGAACGTTCAAATGCAGGCAAGCTCGTCGGCTGTTTTGCACTTCTCATCCCCCGATACGCCCCCCCCCCTCTCCCCAACTACTCTGCACTCTCGTCTGCGGAACCTCGCGAGTCGTTCTCCCCCGCTTTGCTTCACGCTCTAATAAATACGTGATATAATTGCGGGGAATCTGTTCCGTTGATCTCGGTTTTAATACTCGACTCTTCCTTCTTGATTTATCGATCGCGCGGCAAGGAGGATGAAACCGGTACGCGAGCGGCGCGGAATTGGAAAATAAAAATTAATTACAATAACGCCGCGCTCGCTGCCGCGACTAAAAGCGATGCGTGAAACGCCGAGCGGAGCGTAACTGGGACGGAAGCCCGCCTCCCGTCAATTTTCCTTATTAAAATCCCGCCCAGGCGTTTGTTCCGATCGCAAGATTGATAAAACGCTCCGCAGCGTGGTCGACGTCGACGCTCCCGGCGACGCCTCGTTTTTCGGCCACCGCCGTTCCCGTTCCGCCACTCGGCTCCACACCCGAGGATACATCGATTTATTTGTTTTCACGGCGGCGACTTAATTGGATTTATCCCGCGACGATGAGTTATTTCTGTCTCTGCGAAACTTACGACCATCTCGGCCGCGACTATTTTCCGCGCGGAAACTGTCACCTTTTGACCAATCGACGTCGGCACGTTACGCTCCCCCCTGGTAGATCCGCCGATTCGCCGGCGCTCCGTGGAAGTTAATTACACTTACTTTTTTCACCGGGAAAGTAATCGGCGGCGAGCATTTATTATCAGTTTATTATATCCTCGTAATTCGCCATCGCGAAAGCACGGACTTTCGAAATGAATGCCGCTTTCATTCGCTGACAAAGAACCGTCCTCGTCCCTGTCTCTTCGTCCTGATAGATCTCGGAATATTCGCCTTTCACGGCGGAGCGTCGTTTCTTGATTGAACAATGCGCCGAGCAAAAGTCGCCTCGAATCTTTGTCGGTCGGAAGTGAAAGGGTGGCTGGTGACGGCGGGGGGAGAGCGGATGGGAGCACGGCCGGAAACTTTTTAAGAATCCAGACAGTCTCGCAACGCTCCTCGGACACGGAGCAGAGCTGCGGAGGGTTTCAATTAACCGGAGGAAGCGCCGCTAATCCCGGAACAATCGCACCTTAGGGGTGCCGATTAGAGGTGGATCGAGCCGCCCAGGCTGGTCCCTCGACCTCGGAAGTTGGAACTAATTAAATCCCCGTAACTTCATATCTGCCTTCCGCACACATGGCTTCCACCGGGCGAAAGTTCGATCTTCGACGGGAATATCCAGAAGGGTTCGGAGTCGCGAAACGGCGTTGACCTGCTCTTGCCGGGATTAGCACGCCTATGCGATTGGACTCGAGCACCGAGGAGACGCTCTCGCTTCGCCCAGCGCTCCCACGCCTTGCTTAACGGACGCGCGTTTGCAGAGAATCGTAAAAATGCAACGCTCGTCGTCAGGTGGCGATACCCGCGTCGCCGAGTGGGGCACCAACCGACGCGATTCTCCGTAGACGTTTCACCGTTGGCCTACAACGTACGTCAAATTGACGTTATTAATAACTCGCCGCGTTTCGGAACGCTGGCAAGACGGATGAAGACGCGACACCGCTTGTCTCCGCGAGTTAAATCGCATTCCCCACGTTTTTACTTGGCCACGGGCCCCATCGAATTCCTCCCGTCCGAGATAGCGGCTCCCGTTGATACGTCTCGCCAATTCTCATTCGAGCGCCATTCTTAAGTTATAAATATAAGCGCGCGCTCACGGGTCGGGTAACGAGGCAACGGGTACCGTCACCTGTCCACGCCAATCTGCTCATTGAGGTCCATAACAGCTGCACCGGTCAATGGCGAGATCGCGAGTCGCTCCGACCAATTGTGTCCCGCGCCCGAATTAGCCGCGCCAATGGGAAAGCTTCTCGCCGGACTTGTATTAACGAGCGGAATCGTTGCAGCCCGCGGCGACATGAATCGCATTAGCTCGCGGGTAAGAGGGAACGACGAGCGGTGTAGAGGCGGGGGGAGGGGGGCAATGTTCATTTTTCTCGTCCTCTCGTATGGCCCCACGGAAATGTGAATAACATCGGTGTCGACGCTCCCGCCAACTACGTCTCGTCGACAACAGGTTCGTAGTTTCGACGATGGCCTCGTCGGGATTCCCGAATCGTTCCGCCGCTGCCTCCCCCCTTCGTCCTTTCACTGGATCTCCCCATTCCTTTTGTAGGAGGGAATATATCGACACGCTTCGAAGACGAGAGCGGAACGGAGAGCTGCGGCGATGCGAGCAGTAGGCCCTGCGTAAATGCAGCTCCGTGCTAATGTAAAATCGCCGCGCTTGTAATTACATGCAAATACCACGGGCTGCTGTTTAAACAGAGCGTTACCGTACGCGTACGCGGAACACGGCTGCGAGCATCGAGGGCGACATTTTTCCCATCTCTTTATTTGATTAAACTCCGGACAAGCGTAGAAGGGAAACAAGAACCGAAATAAAAGACTGCCGGGCGACTTGTAAATGTACCCGAGGCTGCGAAACGGCCAACCGAACGCACAGAGTTGTTTCAATCGCGCTTTTACATTTTATCACCGATGATCGATCGTCTTTGCCGCGTTTCCACGGCAATCTCGCGTCGTTGGAAACGCCGACCGGGCGGTGTGATACGAACGTGAGACGGAAAATCGGTACGACGGACTCGAATGAAAAAGCGAATAATCCGTCGCGCGAATTTAATGAACATATCACGCACGACGCAGAAGCGTTAGACCAATTAATGTCCCACAATTAATTCCATAGGGACGTTCAAAGCGAGACGAATGTAATTGGCTCGGTGCGGCGTGCGTTATACATCACGATTTGTACGTACACCGCGGCTTTCGTTCCTACTGCGGATTCTCCTCCTCTGGTTAATAACCGTTTCGCGGTAATTTTCCCCAGTCTGCGTCCGCCCGTTGTTATTTTCATCGGCATCTCGCGTGTCTTTATGATCGCGGCAGTTCATCATCCGATTCGTAACGAGCTTCCTCCGCCGCACACGAAACCGAACAGCGGCGAGGGCCGATGATAAAACGCTCCTGTCGTTCATTCTCGACGCTTCCTTTGAGCCGGCGAAACTCGAGACATTCGCGTTCTCGCGCCACACTTCCCCCCTTTCTCCAACGACTACCCCCCGAGCTTGGCCAAACCTCGCAAAAGTTCGATTCGCGTGAAATTTAAGTTGAACGGGCGGCACGGAAGCGCATGGAAATTAACGGTTTAAGCACGGCTGACTAGAAGAGAAGAGTCGTGAAATCGTGCAAAGACTAGCCCGGAAATTCGCCGGAGCGCGACGAAACCCGACCCGTTATATATACGCGTTCTTTCCTTCCTTTCTTGTCCCGCCGGTTCTCTATCGCTCGGTTTGCGGGATCCCGGTGAGTTACCTTAATCGGTACCCAAGCTCGGATGATGAAATAAAAAGTCGCCAAAAAAGTCACCGAATACAATCGTGTAATCACAGCCGTGTTGCTCGTTTTCTCAAGGAAACGAACGAGTCACGTGTGAGGTGTGGACGAGCGGCGACAAAATGTTTCACACACGCGATGAAAACGAGTCGGTGTAATTCAAAGGTTCATAATCTTCTTAATATTATGATTCAGCCGGCTGCGGCGGTGGCGGTGTCGAAGTAACACCTGCTCGAGAGCCAAAGAACAGGTTTCCCGACTCGCTCACTCGGCCTGGCCATTTTTCTTATTTCTCCGCACGGTTGTCAACATGGTGGGCGGGCGTTACGGGAGGTTATGGGCAATATTTGTCACGTCTTATCTACGGTCGCATCTCAACTGCATTAATTTAAACGCGTGTAATCGCGCGGTTATTATCTTGTTAATGAGCCGATCGCGACAGGCCGAGGCCTGCCGACCGTTTCCATTTCCGAGATCCAGTTCGGGACAGCGGTGTCGCAGCTGTGGGACACCGTGATCGTAAAAATACTGTCGCGCGGCGCATCGCGTAAACGGGCTCTTCGCTCGCCTCGTTTATCGCCGCTCGTTCCGCCGTCGCCATCACGCGTTATCTCTCCTCGGTTTACTCCCGATTCGGATGATTAATTGTGACAAAGACTGGAACGACGGGAACTTAATAAAACGAATCGTTTCGGAGACATCGTTTCTCCCCGTCGCGGTATCGACGGAAAAGACTATGTGCTGTGTAAGAGCTGCGACGCGGCAGCAGCGACCGATCTCGATGTCGAGTAATGAAGACGAGACTTTCTCATTGATTAGGATGCAGCGCGAGTGTCGTTAATGGCCGTCGGCGATGACGGCATTTATCGCGTCAATGGACGCCGGGCACACGTCCCCGCGTGACGCTCCCCGTATTAACTCCGGTGTATAAATACCTCCCTACCTTGGCACCGCGCTGCTCGACGCTCATCGCGGACGATCGCCAATAGGAACGAAACAGATATATGGCCGAGTCAAGAAAACCTCCCAATCCATTATTACACGTACGCGCTGCTCGGTCCGATGGCGCCCCTCGGCTCTCGCATGCGTCGCTAAATGCGCCGCACGTGTAACATAAATTACACCCAGGGACATACTTTTCGGATGGCGAGTAAGAAATCGGGCTAATTATAAGCACCGAGCCGATGAAGTGCATCGAGGAATTGTTGCGGCGCTCGAGACACGCGTTAGACCCGCTGAGCGATTAATCGTGTTCGCCGCGATGTTTCCACCGTTTATGAAGCGCTGCCGCGTGTCGGCGATTTCCGCGCTGAGAGGATTCATTTGCTCGAGGTTCCCGTACACGCTGCGATTAGATTAGCCTCGGTCGAAGCCGCTTCGTCTTACATCAGCCATTATCTTCGTGTTGCTTTGCTTTAACACCAGAAACACTGGCGCACATGTCGTGCTTTACCGACACATTTACCCTGATTCCTCCATCTTGTATTTTATCAAAAACGCTCGGTCGCGACAATAACGCAACGCCAACGAAGAAGGTGTCTCAGCAGTGACAGAAGAAAGGCAAAAATACATTTTCCTTCGTACCAGTCGATTTTTCTCAAGCGTAAAGGACTTTGGCGAACTGTCTCGGGTCGAACAAATCACCGATGCGCGGACTATCGCAAATTGTCAGTTAATGTACATTGCCATTATCGGTACGATGAAAGGTTTCGGGTAATTGTTGATAATCAGCGATTCATTAATTTTAGCAACAACTTCATTCTGCATTTTAATTCCTTTGCTCTGTAATTCGCAGCACGATTTTACCGAAGCGAGTCCATCCACGGTAATTAAAAGCAATCCTTTCGCCTCCGCCTGGCAACCGTGGCCGCCAGACTCGGGTCGGGGATGGGAGCTTTTTAATTGAAAAAATTTTCAGTCCAACTTTCCAAGAACACGGGGCGTGAGTAGGGTAGGGAGGGGGGAGAGCGGGGAACGTGGGAGAGAATTTTTGGACGATCGAACCGAGTTCGATCAACAAACAACAACGACGAGGCTTCAAAAGAGTCATTCGCTGTCGGCGAATCGCCGGGCACGTTTGTCTCGAACGGCGTAACTCGATACACAACCGCGCACGCACATACGCGCGGCTGAATGCCATCGACATGTGCGAACGGAACAAATTGTAACGCCTCGCGCCGTAACGAAAATATTGCCATCCCCGTCGCTTTTATTTCGCAGATATTATGCTCCCCAGCCTCGATATCATTCGCCACTCCGTTCCCCGTCAATTTACGTATTTCCATCTTCTGTTACCTCATACATCACGTGACAGGGAATCAACACGTTCGCAAAGAAAATGGCAAATTCAGGATAGTTGTCAGATACGACGCGATTTGACCAAATGACAGTCTCGTTACTTAAATAATGCTAGAAATTTGTCTGTCAGCCGCGCAAAGGGAAATGCCGCGATGTACGTTTTCTTATTTCTCGAAATAACGTAAAGTCAGGTGTGCAACGTCAAAAGAGAAAAGGAGTCGGAGGGCGGGATTTTTCTAACGAGAAAACACCGCTTGGAACGATGAATTATTTATGTCAAAGGCGAGTGGCAAAGTTGTCAAGGGGATGCGATTTGCCGTCGGGATAACTGGGAAAATCGTCTTCGGACACGGAAACTTGGGAGAAATTCGCCGGCTCTGGCTCAGCGCCGTCGCGAACTAATTTCGTTGCGCAAACAGCGAAAACCCTCCTCGCCGGTAAAAAAGGATACTATTGAGCGGGAGATGTAGCGAAGAAGCCTCGGCGAATTAATCGACAATCAGTCGGCTATTTGTCGCCGAACGACCGCGCCTTAAATTCGTCAACGACGTGCGCTAATGATACGCGTGTTTGTTACGCCGGCGACTATGCCGGCAGCTGCAACTCGCGGAGGCATCGTCCGCGTAATCTCGAAAGTATCGATCGTGACACGCGAACGTATCGCTCCGGCTGCTGTTTGGATTTTCCGACCGATCTGTAACATCTTGCGCTCCGAGTGAGAAAGCGCCTTACGTAACGCCTCAGCCACGATAAAATAACTCGGACCTTTCTCCATATATCAATTTTAGACCGACTTTCGAAACCCTTTACGATTTAACCTGAGCACACACCCGGGCGACAAATTCGCCCGAGTCGACGCCTCGATTGATAAATTCACGAACGTCCGAGTCGATACTTTGACACGCGAACCCACGAGTTTTGAGGGAAACAAAAATGCCCCGGTTAACCGACGTTAAAAAACAAGTCTTCTTCTATTAGCTATTTTGCAAATGCTGATACAGTTTAGGTTAGTTTTAGGTTGGTTTACCTATTTCGATTCGAACAAACGGAATATCTGAAAATGACATTGGACGCTCCACGCGACGACTGCGGGTGTTCCCGCATAGCCGGATAAAAGATCATGGAGATGCGGTAACTAATGGGAAGGCCGCAACGAATGTATTTCTGGTTGAACCTCGTAAAAGAACGCCGAGGAAATTGCCGTTTCCCACATTCGCCGCACTCGCCGTAAGAAAAGAAGTGGATTAATTAAAGCCTTAACGAGCTCTGGCTGCGAGCGCTGAAAACAACATCCACGAGTTGCGAACGATTTGCCATTTCGCCCGACGCACATTCCCTCTTCGTTACTCGCTTAATCACGCGCCGGTTAATCCCCGCAAGACCGCCCTTTCTGACCTTTTCGCGCGACTTTCATCATCGCAACGAAATTTCCCGCCTAATGGATTTCCCTTTCTAACAATGACGGTCAAAAAGCCAAGTGAGAAGCGGGATCAGAGATTGTCCAGCCGGTCTATCTCGCATATAAACGCGCTTGTCTGTGTGTGTGTGTCAGAGATTGCTCGGCGAACAAAACGGGCCGAATCGTCTCGATTATCGACCCGCATCACCTGTCTCCTCTTCCGCTCTCTTCTCCTCGTCGAGCCCCCTCCCCTCTCCTCCCGTTCCACGCTACCAAAAGCCACGGATTTGTCGCCCGGCCGTTGCGCCAGTTTTGTCCGCGGGCCCGAGATTAAAAATGATAGTTGTCGCTGATAACGCCGCAGTAATCAGGGCCGTGATTAATTCCACTGCAACGTCGACCTGCCAATTTCGGCTCTGTCGATTTTCGCCGGTCGGCTTTTCCGCCTTCCAATCGTATATCAATTAATCGCCCGCTAATGATTCCGATCGATCGTGCTCGGGGTGATATTGCGGGAAGAAACGCGGCTGTCCGACGAAAGTGTCCGGGATGTAAAAATGAATAGCCGGTATTCGATCGGAGCGTGTATAATCGCGCATTTGATAGCACGGTATATCACGAGCGCGGCGCGACGGCTATCGAATTCCGCGTAACGCGATACCGCCGGCCTCGACATCCGATACGTTCACCTTTACGGCCGGTTCTTTGTGCAAATGCAGTCGCGATCGGTGTTCCACTGGTTGATCGGCCGCGTGATCGATACGCACGTGTACCGATCGATAAATCCTAGTCGTCGCGCCATCTGGAGGCAAGAATTCGCGGGATAAAGAAAATGTCGGTAAACAGTGCAACCGCGAATTCCTGCATCGCGGTGGGGGATGATAATTGAATTGAATATCGATGAGAAATGGCGTTCTCGGGCGTAGAAACGAAAGGAATTGCGACGCTTCGAAAAAAGCGCGGAGTCGCGTCGAAGAGTGCGAGGTGCGCATCCGATGCCAGAATAGGCTGCCAGGATGTTCGTCGGAATGAACGTGCAAGCGCGGAGACTAATCTGGCATTAAGCCCATGGCAAATTAAGCCGAACCCGAACGCGCTGGCTCGGCGGCCGGGGAGGACCAAAACTTGGCCCATAACCCGAAACTGTCTCATAGCGACGACATATATATGTACATGTGTACGCGTACACACGTACACTCGCACACTTACGAACGTTCTCTCTCTCTCTCTCTCTTATACACCGAGATACCATAAGCGGCGTGCTAGCCTAACTCCACTTAAATTAAAGCAATTCATCCTGCGGAACTCTTGCACTAAGCTGGGAGGTTTAAACGACTGACTGCCGCACCTCCGTCTGTGATGCAGTTCGGTGGTGCCGCCGTTCCATTAAGAACATTCGACCATGTTGTCGTGGCTTTGCTCGATCCTTCTGCATCACGTGCGCTTGCGCCGCAGTCGCCCAATTTGGCATTAAATCAAAAGCGCATCTTCAATGCCGTGAATTTACGTGCGACATTCGTTTACGTGGGATCTTCAAAAGGCTTTTGTGCCTCCGCGTCCTGGAAAACGTCCTTCCACGAGAAAAATGTATTCCACGGTCGGGTAGAAAATTCCACCTGCTACAAGTGGAATGCCAAGTTCCATTATAGATTCGGTTCAAAGATCTTTCCCAAACTATACTAATTTGGTCCGCAATGTAGTCTATTTATCTTATTCATCTCCGCATTTCCGTCAGTACAACTTTTTCAGGTTGTGTTGTAAATCGTGCAAAAGTAAAAGTATAAGAAGGCACGTAAAACACGTATTTCCATTACGATCTATAAGCGCGATTTACAATTTTTATCGATATTCGTTGTACGACACTAACTGAGTATTATGGAGTGTTCTTCAATTTATTATGCATATGCACGCACGGAATGTTTTACACCGCATACAATTTAAACGAAAGCAATCAATCGTAGAAAAATAATGGCGGATCAGGGATTCCAACGCACGACGCTGCGGTCACAGACACGCCTTCTTAGACCACTTCTGTACGATGACTCGTCCGAGCAATTGGCGGCGAACGGTATGTCGTTAATCACTGGTTCGATTGCCGATGTGGAATCATGCTTATGCTTACGTCGATGTCAACTTCCGAGAATATTATCGAAGTATTCGCACTTTTGCTGTCGCGGCAAATTACTTTAGATCTAAGAAAGGACGAAAATAGTAGTTGTTTATAATAAGTAAGAGGGGTAAGCAATGTAATTAGTAATCGATACATCAAAAAGAAAAAGAAGCAGCAAATAACAGTATGTAAAAATACGGTGAATGATAACAATCCGAAAAGCCTTATAGGTTTCATTGCAGAAAAAATATTTACTTATAAAGCTAAGCCTTCAACTTTTTTCGACAAAATCAACTTCGGCGTACAGCTTTGAATTGTATACCAATAGATAGATATCGCGACGGACATCAAGAATCACTAACTATGTTGGTCCTCCCTGCACTTAAGAGCGGAGATATTCGGGGAAACAGTGAAAATTACTGGAGTGCGGGAGGGATTCATAGAATTTCAAAGTTTTCATCCGCTAACCTTTTTCATATTTCGGAATTTTAAGAGGGAGAGGATTCTACTTCGTCCCGGACATCAAGACCTATCCAACGAACTAAAGCACGTCGATCTGAATCAACTATACGGCTGCTAATGACAGTTAAGGTACCAATAGTTTCAGTGTTATCTCCACCAATTTTCTCATTTTTCCTCAATATCTCCGCTCCTAATTGTGGGAAGGGCCAATATGTGTAGTGATTCTTGATGTACGTCGTGAGATCTATCGATTGG
>JABFPT010002822.1:2592-16871 GCA_022817245.1 Nixonia krombeini
TGTTCTGTCTACGGCAAATTAAAAGTTATATTTATCTATATTTTTGTAGTCGCATCCTTCAGAAAACACAAAATTAAAAACTCACGTAAAATTGTATATAAGTAAATATGTAATTATTTGTTGTTTTTTACTTTTCTTTATTAATAAACATTAGTTTCTCGAGCATTTCGTTTTCTCAATAATACATTGCCTTGATACTCACGAAGATCTCTTTCTCGATAACAATATTTGTTTCTCTAATACAACATGTATAGTCTCACATTAGCAGCATAAATAATAATTAATGTAGTTAGATTATCTTCAGTGTGATAAATAAAATTATCTCTTATTTTGAAACAGTACTTTAAATTAAGTGTCACGGTTACCGTAGTAGGGTAAATGACTTTTTCTTTCTTCTCTTAACGACAAGAATCGATGAGAATTACAACAAAATAGAACTAGAATTCGTTTTAATACAAAACTCTTGTTGCATATGCTATTTAAATTCAAGATTTGGAATTAAATTTCAAATTTTACAGTTAGTTCAGTATTGTTTAACACATTTTTTTAATTGAATTTCAGTATTGTCAAACAACCTTTCAAAAATAATGCGTACAATGCGCAAGCACATGTAACTGCAATAGAAACGTACAATCTCAGTACACCAATTAAATGAACTAACGCGATTGTGTCGCAATTCACGAAACATTTGTGCCGGTATTTGAGCAGGCCTGGTGGCGCGGCTGTTAAAAGGCGATTTGGGAATCAGTTAGTCGGCGATAAATAAAGTTTCGCAGGTTCGCGGCGATCCGGTAAAGGGCAGGGAAAAGCGTTATATCACGGCGGTCGACTGCGCTGGTGGGGTTCGAAATAATGCTCGGCTGAAATAATGCACGATACGTTGGGTAGTCGGGGCGGTCTGACCGTACAGATATTGGCCCACAGGATGGCCCTGTGTACGGTGCGTCTAGCGGCTTCGCCTATTCCGCCGCCGGCCTTATCGCGCGGCGAAAACGGGCGGCCGTAGCTACCGTAAATATTGGAAGGACCTGGGGGCCGCTTTCCTCCGCTGTCGTTTGCCGGGGCGAGGACGTACGGACGGCGGCGACGCTGGCGACCTCTGTTTCCTTCGCCCCTTGCTACCTCCGCCTCTTCGCTCCTTGCCCTCCCACCCCTTCGCACCGTCGCTGCGCGGTTTATCGCAGTATCGAAAGTCGGGGACCGGAGTCGTGCCAATTGTTTTATGGGCTGTGAGCCCGGAGAACACCGCTTATCGATAAAACGGCTGCGACCTCCGTTGCCATTTTTTCCTCAATTTGTTCGCCGTGGGAGAAACGTCTCCGGGAAGCGGGGCGGCCGTGCGATTACGATGACTCAATTTTTCCACCGACGCTTCTCTCGCCAGCATTCGGATTACGCGCACGAGCCTCATCAATTCACTTACCCCGGTCTATACATGAAAAATAATAGGCAGGCGTGAAAGCGACGACGTTAATTTCGTCGTCGCCATTAATCACGAGCGTGCCGAGGCTCTTTGCGCTCCGCGGCGGCAAGATTGATCGGTCCCGGATGATTTCTCATCGATCCTCGATCAAACGCGCGTTCCCGTCGATCGCGGCCATTAACGTCGTAACTCGTGGCGAGCGCGAAGTCGTGCCCTCCCATCGACATCGTTAATCATCGTCGTCGTCATCGGCATCATCATCATCAGCATCGGCATCATTTCAGGGAGGAGGGGGTGGGCCAGGGAGGAGGAAGGCGGAGGTGACGAAGCCGCCGGTAAGGTCGCGGATAATCGAGTGCGTGGATGATGGGACGTGCCTCGGCCACGATAGAGATCGGCGTAATTGAATCGAACGGTCGGAATCCCCGCCGCGTCTGGGACGCTCGCTCTCGCGGACGCGTGAGGCCGTTCGCCGCACCTGTGTGCCCGCTATGCTCTTTTCTCATTTCCAGCCACGATTGATGGCCGATTGATCCAGAGGTGCGAGGTTCGCGGTACGAGGTTCATCCGCGAATCGCGTACGCCGCACACATGTCGCGTCACGACTGTTAGGCTTTGCGTGTTCACGTATAGGCGCACGTGTACCCGCATTGTCAGACGCGGCAACGGGACGACACGAATTGTCCATTACGGCGTGGCCGAAGCGGCGTAGCACACCGTCGGTCGCTCAAGCCGCATCGGCGATCTGGGCGATTCGTTGCGCCGGTTCTTCGGAGACGAGGGAAATCGGCAATTCTCATAATCGGCAAAATCCTCCCCCGAGATCGTTATCGGACGCCCAGGTCGTCGTTGGGTATCGCGGGTTTAGCTTCACGGCACTTTTCATGATGGCTCGTGTATCAGATGCAGCGCCTGTAGTCCGGCTAGGCAGTCCGTTCGGGCCCCGCACGACGTTGATACGCGAGCGATACGCGGCTGCGGCACACGCACCGCGCGCCGTGCACGTACATCGGCCGTCACGCACACATCGCGGCCTATATCGTAATTTTATGCACTTAGAAACGATGAATATGGATTCATGGTTCATGCGCTCCACCGGCTATACGTACGCCCTACGTGCCCGGGACCATTAAACGCGACCGTTTGCCGCTCGCCACTTTCCAACGCTTTTTCCTTTTCCGATTCCTCTCGATGCTCTCCTCCTTCCTTCCCTTCTTTTTTTACCTACGGCAGTAACAATACCTCGTTAAATTCGTTGGAAAATGCCTGCGGCTTTATTTATCGCATTTATATAGGGGTTATTACAGTTATTCCCATGAACTGTAACACCCTTTGCTCGATTTCGAGCATCTTCCTTTCTTCTTTTCCAATGAATGTCGCGCGTGATGGCACATTTTGAAATAATATATCCTGCAATAGGAGTAGTACAGATACATTGTTTTTAGGTTATTCGTAAATAATCTGATTTCTTTACTGGGCAATTCTTTACGTCACTCAGTTTCCGATACTCCTTAGTTCAGCGATGTTAAGAAACTGTATGTAATTTATTTGTAATTTATTTTCTAGTTTAATTCAGAAGATGTAATATTGTTGATTAATACGCGTACGGAAATTAACAGTTTGAGCAAATGATTAAACGAAATCACGATTTCGAAAATGTACAATACTTGAACGTGCGGGAGGGACGGAAGAAGAGCGAGTGGAGGACTGGGAAGGAAAGAAGGAGATAGAGGGAAAGGGAAAAAACACGCGCGAGCCTACCAACAACATCCCCCGACATTCCCATTCGAAGGTTCGCGGTCTCGCACGAAAAAAAGGTAGCAGATACGCGGGACGATCTGATTAGCGCAATCTAATTAACGCTGCTTTTAATGGCGTTCATTAGCACACGCCCCCCCACCGCTCCCCCCGGAGCCGCCGTCCACCAGCGGTCCCTAAGCGTCTTCCTCCTTCTCTCCTTTTCGCTCTACGTTCGCTCACCCTCGCCCCTCGGCGACCCATCTGCGTGCCATTTTTCCAACCAAGCCGTTACTCAATCGCGCGCGCTCGCGCGTTGTCCGCGCTTTTGCTCGCCTCGGTGAAAAAGGTCGTGAAAGCCGTTAACGGGAAAGTAACCGCACGGTATTGTGGGAAACGAGACTTACTCGCGAATTCGCGCTCGCTTCGCCACGGGACCTGTTGCTCTTTCAAGGTCGCGCGATAATTTCGCGTTCCAACATGGCGGATGCATACGGTAAATACGAGAATTACCGAGCACGTTATCGTTTGTTATCCGCGATGCTACGACGCGAGTACTCGTCCCCGGGCAACGGTCCTCCGCTTTCCCCTTCCCTACCCATCCCCGAGTCTCCTGCATCCTTTTTCTGGATCTTATCCAAACGCAGATTCCAGCCAATTAGTAGCCGTATTCCCTTGGTAACTTGGAAACGAGTTTTGCCGAATCACCTGTTGCTTTTTCAATATTCGTACCATCAAGTAATTATGATGCAATTATTTACAATGTACGTAAGTCAGAAAAAACGTAAATCAACCACTGTTCTCTGTTCTCTGTTTCAGGTAAGTCTTATCGGCATGGTTGCGCAGTTAATTGCCTAAGATCGACGCGGGTCGTTCACGAGGTACGATCTGACATCGTTGTCACCGGACCGCCGATTATCCAGGCGATGGTTGACGCGGATTCGCGGAGCTTTGACGCTCCGCCGCGTGGAATTAATATATTTCCCCGGCACTCGCACGGCACGCAGCGGTCCGATAACGCCGCCGCTATCTCGCGTGAAATCACCTCATATCCATACAATGTCACGCACTGCTCATACGCTCGTCCGAGCGTTAACGTCGATCAGCACGAAATATCGGCTCTTATCCTCGCGTTCCATTTTGGTTCCTTCTCGTCGCCTTCATCCTCGTCCTCTTTGTTACCCCCTTCGCGCATGCTCGACCGTCCAGTCAACCTTTAAAACTCGAATGCTTTTCACTCGGTTGGGATGTCGAAGAAGAAAAACGGTCATGGGGAATGGGATTTTGCGTCGTGAGTTGCGAAAGACAGGTCAGTAATGATCCACCGAAGTTTCGGCGGCGAGATTTCGGCTCGACTCTGGTACAAGGGGAGGCACTTGTAGCGAGCGTCCGGCAGTGTCTACCGTGTCGGAGCTGGCAAACGGCGTCCACGGTATCTGTTACATATCTAGCAACGTGAGCCATGCCTTATCTCCGGCGGCATTTGCGCGTGTGCCCACGTCCGTGTGGTTGCCTGCTCGCATATAGACGTAATCGCGTCCCACGTGCGTCGCGCATATATTCGTGAACCGGTGAGAGCGCGCGCGACGCCGGACGCTCGGCCATCAGGATCCTCCCGGTTCTCGTCAATCGCCCAAAGCCGCGAACGCGTCTCTGCGATTTGGCTACCCGTCGCGGATTTCGTGGCAGGCAGAAAAAGAAAACTGGATATAATTAACGGAGCGTCGTTAGCGGCACGATCGGCTCCCGTTCCCATGTTCCTTCTTGCCGATTCGATAATTGTGCGCGCGATAACATCGACCGGGCAAGATCATTAGACTGCGATATTGGAAGGTGAAGTGGCAGTGCGATAATCTATTTGGCGTTTCGAGGAAAGAAACCGTTGCTTAACGATCGACGGTTTAATTATAAGCGGGCATCGGAGATCCGACTCGAAAGTCGAGCGGCCGGCATTATTATCGGAATCGCTTCGATTACAGTCGGAGGAAAAAATTCAAGTTCAACGAAGGTTTGTTGAACCGGCGAAAGTCCAAGCCGGCAGATAAGGGGAAGATTGCCGCGTATATCACCGTTCGCCAATAACTCCCGCCCGGCGCGAATTAGCCGGCGGTTAATAGATCGGCGGGAATCCGTGGCCAGGTGAGCATCGGCGATGTCCGCGGAACGACAGTCCGGGGGTAATGACGCGCGAACAGATACGGAAATCCCTCGGCCTCCTCGTTCGCCACCCACGCTCCGGCCGCTACCGCTCTCGCCGGCGGCGGAGCGCGCGATCTACCTCGCTCCCGAAAAATCGCGCGGGAAATAGTCCGGATAGATCGCCGCTGCGGAGATAAATTTCGGCTATATCGCGTTCGCCAAACCCGCTTTCTCTCCGCGACGGGAGCGATTAAAATTTCATTTAGCCGGTCGAGCGGTCGCTCTCGCCGTCTCGATCTTGCTTTACGATCGTGATACGACGTTATCGGTGGAACGACCGTACGTACTTACTTTGTCCGCCGCGCGATGAGGAGTTACGGCCCGGCTTTGATAATCCCAAACTTCTTTCGCCGGCCGATTGGCGCGCGAGATGCGAGCGTGGATTTGGAACGTATTTTTACGTCTGCTGCTGTTGTGCAACGTTCGAATGATTAAGTCAGTCGGCGGTCCGAATAACCGCCCTGTGTTGCGAGAAAATACCGTGTGTCGCTTTTCGCCAATTACGCGCCAATTTACTTCCCATCGATCCAGTAAACGCGATACCGTTTCGCGGTGTTGTCTATAATCTAGCGTTGATTAATTAGTCAAGGCTTGGGAGTGCGGAGACGTGCCTCGGCGAAGAGAAAGGAAAATGAAGGGGGGAAGGGTGGGAATGAGCAACGATCGTAGCAATGTCGGGGAGAACGGTCGGCCGACAACAATAATCGCGCGTCTCTCGTATCGGCGTGCATGGCCGTTGTTATCGCGGTTATCAACGCGTCCGGCCACTATCGGCTATCTATGCAAATCGCGGCTAATTATATTTAATTAGATTCGACTGCCGCGCTCCCACCGATCACGTTCGTTCCCCGCTGCTGCTCTCCCGCACACGCTTTCGTACGGACTGAAGGTGAACACGCGCGGTGCTCCACATCGAGCGAGGAAAACTGACTGGAAAGCGAGCGTTCGGCGATTTCGCGCTCGGAACGCGGAAACGGCGCCGATTCTATCGGCCACGAGAGCATATGCACGCGGGTGAGGGAGTTGATGATGTTGCCGGCGAGGAAGAGATCTCGCCGGTTCACGGCCTGTAACAAGTACACGTGATTATACCTGATACTTGTCAGTACTTCGACCTGACCTTCCCGGATGAGGTTAGGTTAACCGATCGAGTCTCTTCCGCGGGAAAGTTTGATCGGCCGTGACTCGCGATCGGCGATCGCCCATCGGCAATTTTGCGCGAGAACAGCGGATCCACTGCCGGGGAAAGCTAGCGGGTTCGGAAGAAAAGTCCTGAGAATCTTGACGAAAACTGACACCGCTGCTTCGGTAGCCTTTTTAGGCATTACACGTTTTCATAAATATTATCTTCAATTTTATTTACGCGAATAGTCGTTTTTGAAGAAACTTTTTGTTTTTTGACGATATATCAATGATATACAAACTAACTAAATTATGTTTTCTGAAAAATGAATCAATTGTTACGATGAAACGTGAAAGTGAAATATGTTGAAATACGGAATTTTAAACAAGCACATGCATTATTTTTGAACAATACTTTGAATATTTTCTCCTCAAGTATGCATCTCAGAATACTACATTTTTGTTAGCGAATGCAATGTGCGAAGCAGATGAGTTTACACGACATTACAACTTGAAACGAATGTCACATGGTAATTCATCATGAAATAATACAAACTGCCGTATGGCACGGCAAAATTTTTAATGGCATTTCTAAGTGAACAGATGTAATTACTTGGCCGTATCACGTTACGTGCAAACAATTATTTCTGTTATTCATTTCAGTTAATTTTAATGTTTACATGAAGAAGCAAGTTTTGCTAAATACTTTCAAAAGAATATTTTTTTTATTATTGTACAACTAACTTGTAAGATACGAAAGTTTGAGTACTGACGAAATGCTGGGTTTGAATGACCGCAGCAGTCGAGCCACTTGTGGGATTATCCGCATTACCTTTGGAAGTTCTTTTTTTTTACAGATAGTATCTCTCCTTCTCTGTCTTTCAACTTGAATACATTTCAGTACTTTTACAACCCATTACACAATATTTTTTAATTTTTTTCAATTCGTTATAAAAAGATTATTAATCTGCTGCGTTATTACAAACATGTTCGTGATCACCTGTAGTAATTTTGCAGTTATTTCGCGATTCCTAAATTACTTTTACACTATATATTAAATCAATACATTTACTTAACGATAAGATATTTTATAATACTAAAAAAATGGTTGTTCATTTGCGATGGAAAACCGGATAAACTGTTCATTTCTATAACACTTAAGTAGTGTCGTAGTTGTAACTTGTGAACAGATTTCATCGCAACAAACAGGTAATACCTGCAAGCATTTAATTAAACATAATGGATTGAATTCTCGTTGCTTCGACATGTCGTAGAAAAAAAAATGCCAGCGTAGAGTGTCTAATTCTGAGCGGAACGCTGTCGTCGCGTGTATCGTTTGCAGCGACCATAAAGATTGCCCACGTGGTCATCGGCGTCCGCGGCTGCCCCTCGCGGCCGCAACCAGCGTCAGGTATACGTCGCTGCGCTCGAACGCAAGCGACGCACGTGATAGCCTGCGCGGACGTGTGCGACAGGTATGCGTGGCATTAGATATCTCGGCCGACCGGCTCCCGGAGGTGTGACGAGGCGGGGGGAGCAGGAGGCAGCGATAGGGGAGGAATGCAGTCGTTAATATTTTATCGGAGATGCCCGAGCGAAGTGCCAAAGTACCGCCTCTCGTTTGTCATTCCACTTTCCTGGAAAACTTCTTTCCTCCCTCGTCCCTCCTTTCCGCCCCCTCCCTATCCTCCCGCCTCATCTCATATCTTCAGACACTCGCGTACCACCGGCATTCGTCACTGCGAATTTCTCGTCGAGGACGCTAACGGTACAATTTGTCGTCGATGGCTCCGCGTAACTAAGAAGTGACGTTTTGTCAAGTCGCGAAAAAGACGTGACGTTAACTGATTGTTTGACGAAAGTCGAAAATCGTTTACGACGTGACAAAGAAATCGTGACATGGTTATGAAGAAGTACAACGTTGGGAAAATTGAAGAGTGCAGAAAGGTGTTAGATCGGAAGTTTGACGTCGTTCGTTCGCACGGGAAGAGAGGTACGAAGAGCTCAGCGAACGGCACTAACGACGGTAATTAGTCGTGGCGGATTGAAGCGGTAGTGACTGCGGCGAGGACCGTGCGCGTGTTTCGTGGAAGAACGGTAGAACGCTCGTCTCTTGGACTAGTCGCTGCGGATATAGTCGCCCGGTGCAGAAGCCGCGTCGGCGTCGTGTACCGTCGAACGCTGCCACGTCGAGGATTCGTGGCCGACAAGGAAAATCAATTCGTGAGAATCTGCCTTAGCGTCGTTCCGCGCCGATGGCGAAACCACATCCATAACCCGGCGATGAAAGGAATCTTCGGCGCGAGGAGATACGCCGCGGCTTATCCCGCGGTCCTTTCGAGAGCCGTCCGATCGTCGTCCCGGCGCGCCTTGCTATCGGATCCGAATCGGGCCATAACGTTTGGCCATTCAACCGCTATCGGAGCGCCGCTAGTGCGGCCCGATAAGTGAAATAGGTGCGCGCATAGGTAGGCCATTCTAGCTGCACCTTTTGTCCGTCCACCGTCGCCGCGACGGGTCAACGATTCCGCCACCGGCTTTTACCACCCCGCGTCCTTGTACGTGCGTCGAGCGCGCCACTTGGTCGCGCAACCACCGCAGATCGTTCCGCTACGACGGCCGTTTGCCGCCACGGCACCGATCACGTGGACGTTATTACCCAGGGACATTCCGGTTACAACGCGACTCGAACGTCCGCCGTTTCTGAACCGCGCATATAGCGACGGATCGTCGTTTTTTATCCTCGCTTTTGTAACCAATCCGCGGATTTGTCCCAGTTTTGCGATCGAGGAATATTGACAGGCGCGTCAATATGATCGTTGAATCGCGGTATCACAATGCAGAGATATACTCGTTTCTCATTCGACGAGTGACTTTATCCGCGTAGGTGCAAACAAAGTTACGATCCGTCATACGGTACGTAATTGATAAGAAAAAATAATGGCAGCTGTGCCGTCGGATCTTGAGCACATTCCTCGGAAGATGCATTCTCCGTCGATGGGGAAAGCCATGTCTGGCCACCCTCCAAAGAGTTGGCAGTGGCGGTGGCGGCGGCGGCGGCCGGGTCGTGCTATCGAAAAGCCTCTCGCGCGCGCGACCAATGCCGCGACGCCTTTATCGCTTTGCAACAGAAAGGCGCGCATCAGTCAACTCATATCTCCTCACGGTTGATTTCCCGTGGCCGCGGCGGGCGCAGACCCATCCCAGCCCAGCCAACCCTTACCCCACCGTCCCCCTCCAAGAGGCGAGATAGCGCCACGGAGCCGCCGCGCTGCTGCTGGTAGTTATGAAAACATATGAAATATATTCAATCTGGCTCGACGCGATAACGCCGCGGCACCAGCCATGGACCGGCAAACCCCGCCGACTCCTCCTTCCCCTCCCGATCCTCTCTTCCCTCCCACACTCTCTCTCTTTCCATCCCACAACCCCTCGCCTGCCCTCAACCCCCGCCACTGCGTTGTAGACCTAGAATGCCATTTTCTCCAGCCGCTCCTGATCCGCACCTATATTTCCGCACTTTATAGGTCGTTCCCGAAGCGCCTGCCAGCGGTATATCTCCCGCGCGGAATTCATTTCTCAGATTTATGATCGAACGTACCTAAGCTCTTTCCGCCGACCGGAGTGCTCGCGTGGAATCCGCTTTTGGACAGGGAAGTAGGGGGGGGCGTTTCTGCAATTAGGCGACACGGTGACCGATTTCCGCACTGTTGGCCTGTACTCTGGAGCGTACTGCGGGGACGATGTTGTCGAAAGGGGTGGGCGCGCGTGCACCGACGAAGCGGGAAGTTCGTTATCGTTATCGCGCACCGTGGCCAAGCGGCAATCTCGATAACGGCGCGCCCGTTTACCTCGCGTCCACTTCACCGCACCGCCCAGTTCCTACCGCATTCAACCTCTTTTACTCAACCTTCGCTTTCTCGATCGTCGCCGCAAACCAGATTTCCCAGCATGGTTTCCGCTTTTCGCGGGAGCGCGGCCGGCACGATCGAAACGCGCGTCACGGTCGCCGTTGTATCCGAAAAATGTTGTCCTCGATTCCGGGAGATCGGTACGAAAGAGACGCGTCGTCGTTCAGTGGCGCATCGCGGACTGGGATGCAAAAGTCACGCGAACCAGAGCTCGCCAGTCCGCGTCGAACATCGCATGCGGCGGCCCGGCGTGACCAACGTCGCGCCCCCGTTTTCCTGGCTTTTCGCCATGAAACCCGAAGACCTGGTCGCTTCTCACAAACGACCGTTTGCCTCCGGGGTGTTTATCACGTTTCGCCCGTAAGACTGGCCGCCTTATCGATCTTGTCGCCTGCTACACCTTGCTAAATCATACATTTTTCTTTGCACATTGATTTCGTCCGCTACAGAGCATCGCAATAATACCGCATTCTCATTACAACCCGTTCCTTTTCGTAGTGCACTTTTTACCGAGAAAATTGCATTGACAAAAATTCGACTCCTTTGACAAACTGAAATATAGTAACGTGTACGAATCATCGTAACTGTAATAACAACGGTCTTGTTACAATACCGACGCGCGTTTATAAAAAGCTGTTACTATATATTTTTTTCGCAGTTCTGTTACAAATCCCATTTCAATGGTAAACGTGATATTGACGAAACGGCAAAACCATTTTACACAGTATGCATTGAAATAGCGATAGTGGAAAGTTGGATTCATTTGACAATCGCGAGCGCGGCCAGATACTACTAAAATAGATACATTAAGCACTCGAGGTATGCTCGATTGGCGTACACGCGTGGCCGATACGGATCTGAGTAGAGCCTCTCTTGAGATTACAAGACACGCGTACGAGATAATTGCGCAGGAAACTCACTCCTCGATAATATACGCCGTGTAAAGAGCGCGCGCAATCCGCCTGTATCGCGCGGCTATCTCGCCAGAATTTGCCAGCAGGATAAATGTACTAATTGAAAGCGAATAATTCCGCGTCCCGCCGCATTGCCAAACGACAGACTCGCATTGATTCCTCTTCCCTGCTGGATATCGATCGGAAGGCCGCGTACAATTTTTCCATTTAATCCCGTCATTCTCCCTACCCCTCGTTTTCCTCCTTTTCGCTTTTTATATCTTTCATATAATTCTATAAACTGTCGGCGGTTGGTCTGATCGCCGGAGAAATGGGGATTTAGCGAAAAAGTAGAAAGCGGCGGAACGACGTGTTTCCTCGCGTCATTTGCAACGAGCCCGATAAGGTTTACGAGTGCGACTTGTCTTTTCTCCTCTCCTGTTTTTCCCGCGGAGGAGCTTATCGTCTCGAAAAACCGGCCTTCCCGTGTGCAACGCGACGCAATTTCTTCCAGTCGAACGTCGATGCCTCACCCCACAACCGACGCGATTATCTACGCAAGATCGCTCGCGATACATTCGCCGTCCGCTTCGTCAATTACAACCGCAAATTGTTGCATTGGAAATTCGTCGCTCGACGAGCCTCGGCTACATTTCGCTGCGCCGTGAAAAAGGCGGCCTCGTCCGCACTCGGGTTACATAATTTCACTTACACTCCAGACGCAGTTACGCGTAATTTTAATGCCGCGATTAGGCGAATGTTATTTTAAGCGCGATAATTGCGTTTCTTGTCTTGTATCAAATACACAATAAAACGTGTTAACGACATGTTACAATAAAACGACGGTTCTCGATCGAAACTGTTTCGACGGTTACATGATATTCTGCAACGCCGCGTTTTACAAGATTTCTCGACTCTTGTGCAACACTTTTATCTGCCGATACGGCGAATAATAATTGATAAAAGAATTTGGTCGAAAGT
Organism: Nixonia krombeini; assembly: GCA_022817245.1. Taxonomy (NCBI): domain Eukaryota; kingdom Metazoa; phylum Arthropoda; class Insecta; order Hymenoptera; family Scelionidae; genus Nixonia; species Nixonia krombeini. The sequence continues at coordinate 14,859 of JABFPT010002822.1, forward strand.
CGGTCGAATTTCATGTATCTTTGCATCGTTTGCGTTACATCCTTCACGCTTATATCCGATAGTGCCGTGAGATACAGCGAGCGGAGAAGGAAAAGCTTCACGAGTCGGATGAGATTAGCGGCGTATCTCGCGCGGCCGCTTATCGCAGCGACGATAACACTTGGACGCCCCCAGATCGGCCGATAACCACTTTATCGTCATCGCACTCGTCCATCGGCCATCACTTTCGCGAAAGCTGATGGCCAAAAAATGCGGCGTACGTTGTACGCAACGAGAAAAACCCGTTTCGCAACGATTTCACATTTAACTGCATCGTCATGATTAATTATTTCATTAACATTCAATTATCGGTAATAAAGGTCTCTCGAATTCCTCGCCATGTCGCATGTTAAACTGATACGCAAATTAAAATGCTCTTCAGAAAATTATAAAAAGTGTTCGAACGAAAAACTGAGAAATACCAGTACTCGCGTAGTCACATTTATAATCGCACGAGATGTTTATATTAAATGAAATGTTTGCAAAACCTTGTGTTTGCAAAAGTGGGTAAGGATACGGCAAGTGGTTCGCTTTCTCTCGCCGATCGATCGTCGTTATCGATCGTTAGGTATTTCTCTCCTGCCAAAAAAAGGAAGGGGAACCGGCGATTCCGAGCGAGAGGGGATGAGTGGATGGGAGGGAGAGGGGGAACGGCCACTCTTGCGTCCCCGCTGCTCGCCGCGGCGGCGGTGCCTCGGCGATCATCCTCCGCGGGAGAATCCGGCCCGTACGAAAACTGGTTCGTGCGGCATCAGATTGCTAAGATAGCCGAGTTTTATGCGCTGCCCGCACTATCGGCCGGTCCCATCGGGCCGGATGACTCCTGCGAATTCATTCTTTCCCATGGCTTTTCGATAAACGAGTACCCGCGCAAACGGATCGGAAACAATTGTCTTCCCTCGTTTCGCCCGAACAAACGAGCCTCGCGGTCCATTTTTCATCGAGTGCTTCGCCACCGCCCCGACTTCTTTTCCAACCGATCGTATCGCCGATGGAAAATGCCGAACGCCTTTATCCGAAACAACAGTACTCGTTTGGAAACCGCGAACGAGCAGTCGAGGAACCGATGCTCGACTTATCGCGACCGATCCCGCGGGCGAAAGTGCTCGCGGGCGGTGCCGTGTCGGTCCACGCTTGCGATAATAATACTCATCGCGTCGAGAGGCAGGTTCGCGTATTCAACGGCTTCATCTTTGATGCGCATGCCGAACAAGAGTGACTGGACGTTGGAACGAGACGACACAGACCGCGACGATTTTTTTACGACGGGCAAAAAACAGGTCGCTGGGCGATGAGAAACGTCTGCGCTCTTCGAAACATCGGGAGCACGTTACGAAGGCGGCGCGCGCACGTGGCGAGCGGCTGCAACGACGGGCCATCAAGCAGAGGACGGGAGTAAACAAGCGGTCGAAATTAACCTTCCAATTTCTGCGGCTTGTTGCTAAATAATCGATCGCCACGTGCCAAAGTTCGCGGAAGCGTCGATGGCAACAGGTAGGTGCGGTAAGTGCGAAGTCGCGGCTACACGATGCGCGCAAGCGCACGAGCCGCATCGCGTGAACGCGCCCGATCGATGGCCCGATAACCCGGCTATTTCGAATTATGGCGCGCGATGCCGCCGGGATTTATTTATTAATCGGTCGGCCCGGGAAAGAACGTTTTTCGGAATCCGCCGCCCATCGACGACCGGATTAAGCTGTATTTATTCTCGCCTTATCCGAGTGCTTTTTAAATCGCCGCCTTCGTCTCTGGAATGCCGTCCTGTTTGTCGCACGCATGCGCGGCCGCGGCGTTCCTGTCGTCGCCGCCACCTTTCGGCTTTCCCTCATTCTTCTCTCTCTCCATTATTTTTCTCCCTTACCTTCGCTCGCGCGTGATTTAACATGCGGCTTCGATTCTCAATCGGACCCGAGAGGAGAGTCGGTACCGTGCACCGGTGCAGTCGTATGCGCTCGAGATACACCGCTGCAAAGT
>JABFPT010002826.1:2633-16857 GCA_022817245.1 Nixonia krombeini
CACGTTTTATGTCCCGCGTAATGTAAACGTTACAGCGCAATCCCTTTTGAATATACGCGGGGAAATATTTTATACCTTTCTTTTTTTAATACTTTCATAAATAACAATGTACCGGGTTGGCAAGAAAGTAATTTCGGTTTTCAGTGTGAAATAAAACGGAGAAAAGCGAAATTACTTTCTTACCAACCCAATATAAATGTAATAAATTACAACAGGTAAGTGTGTATTTATATATTTTGAAGTTGCCCGCCAAATATTTAATTTTAGCATCTGGCGCAAAAGTGTTTATCTCTATAAAGTTTTATTTAGTAATTTTACATAAATTCAATCATTTCGATGATTTTTCACGCGCACAGCGGAATATAAATATTAACTTCAATCTCGTTTCTGAGATCATTTCTGTCTCGATGTTTACCGAATTATTTGGACGTCAATCTCATTCATATACTGCGAGTTATTATGAAGAAAAAATTGGTATACCTTCCAAAATACTAGATTTTGTATTAACATCGATAAGAAAATGGTCATTTTCAAAAATTACACAAAACTTGAAATCGAAACATTTACGTAATAATTTAATAAACAAATGATTATTATTGTAAAAGAAAAATTAGTACAAATTTACCATTTTGTACACATTTTCTATGTACCTTACAAATAAATGCAAAGTGGACAATTTATTGCTAGAAAAATGGAATCTAAGAGTGCAATATATTAGAATAATAACGTCGTACATTTTTCGACGCTACTGTAAACGTACCGTAAATTTTACTTCGAGGTGTTGAACGTTGAATTGAAACACATGTCTTCTCTCTCTTTTACTCCCTCCCTTTATTTATATCAGTATCCAGTCACGAGATTCTCATGCTAAAAAAGTGTTCTAATTTTACGTCTCTTAAAAACGCTCACGCGGTACAACTCACGAAACGAACAATTTTAAGGGAGAGCAAATTTTCCATTTATTGGGGATTGAAACGACGGGATTCCGTAGAAACCCAAGATCAAACACTGCGCCGATAGTCCATAACAGCTCTGAGTATATTTGACGTTATTTCCTCCATTTCACACGACCGGGATATCTCACTGCTATTTTGCAGCTCGTAACCTCCACCTCTACACTTTCCATTCCAATGTTTACAATTTTGCTAGATCGTCTGTGCGTTGCCGCGGCGCGTGACCTCGCTACAAAAGTCACCACATTTATCCAAGCAACATATTTCGCCGTTGTGAATTAAAACATCCCTCCCCCCTCCACTCGCCCCTTTTAACATTTCAAACGCAACCTTTTATTTAACCTAAACGAAAAATAAGTTTAAAGGTAGACATTTCACTTTTCATCCTCCCTCTTTTCTCTTGTTACAGGACGTTACTATCCAATGGGAAACGAACTAATTTGTTTCGCAAATTATTCCTTTTGGCATAACTATGACAAATTCCCTGGCGTACGCGCGACGTTGCATATTTCGGGACACGGTATAGATGAAGCTGCTTCGCGAGTGGCGCGCGGTCGTTAACGGTGGCCGGTAGACAATAGCCAGCCGTCGCAACAACTCCATCACGCAAGAGGGACCCTCCTGCCGGACGTTTAAATTATGTAAGTAGCCGCGTAGTTCCGTATCGCCGACTGACTCACGGGAATCTCGGCCGAGTGCCGCCACTTGAACACTCGCCGCACGTCGAATCCTTTCAACTCTCCAGTGTCCACGTGGCTCGAGTACTCCCCCCCCCCCTTTTCTTTGTCCACCGCTGGTCTCCCTTTCTAGGAAAACGCAGAAGGAAAACAGCCGAAGGACGTTAATTTTCAAAGAGCGTCGTTGGAAACGAATGCGAGTAACGTTGGTAACGAGAGTCGGTTACAGGCTTGCGCAAAAACGCCGATACTCGCGACCAGGGCGAAATGTTAGTTCGCGTCGATATCGACGACGCGCGTGTAGGATAATAATAAAAAAAAAAGAAGGAAAGACTATAACGTCGCCTCGATGCGTCGCACATCTCGGCGCGGTCAAGGCTATTTCGGTGCTCTGATTCACGAGAAACGTCATCGTTATTGCACACGGATCGGCGACGTGAAACCTATACCTACAGAATTGCCGTTCGCGCGCAGTCAACGGGAACGAAAATAGACAGCGCGCCTCGGAGCTGTTGAGGCTCGGGACGAAGATCAAACTTTCCGCTATACGTTACCGATTTTCGTGCATAATCGTTCGATTTCTTTTTTATTAATCGCGCGCAAAAAGCGGTTCGTTGTTTGCCCAGCTTCACGCTGATAAATTGCCGCTGCGTTTTCGTGCATGGACACTGATACCGATACGCGTGTCGGTGTGTATGAGGAACGCCGCGGAAGAGCGAACAATGCGAAAGCGGGATTGGCTAGTTATGAAAATTTTTCGCGGATGCAGCACTACGAATCCGGCGTTGGGTTACGGGAATCGTGCCGCTTCAGCAATATTGCCGTGCTTTCTTCCTGGATTGCGTGGCGAGCGTCACTCCGCTCCCCCCACCACTCCCTCTCCGCCACGCTACACTCCACCGCCGATCGTGCCCCGCCGATCTGCCGCCTCTCGCGTATCGATTCATCGATGTATCCCTGATTTGCATGAAAAACGCTGAAAAACTAAACGCTACGTCGCGATGTTCTCGATACAGCTGTTTATTTTTCGAACATTTTTTTTTGTTTTTTTTTTTTAACCGAAGCATATGAATTTTCGGCAAACATGTATTCACCGGTAATTGCCCGTAGACGTTTTAATTATGCGTGCAACAGATTTTCGTGATATTGACTGGTCTGCCTACATTGAGGTTGGTTTTGATGAAACCTTTTTTTTTTTTTAATTATTAATTAAACTTATAGACTTTTCTCGAACGATTTTTCTCTCGTCGTTATGTATATTGAAACGATGGTCAACGAATTAGTTGTACAATGTTGTTGGTCGATGCAGCACACTTTTTCCGGTCAACCGATCGTAATTCTTTTACTGCCGCAACAATGCGTTCATTTGTGAACGCAGTCATTTGGTATCCGCGATGCGTCAAATGTGTCAAACGGAAGGACGTTGCGATTACAGCGACACTCGTTTCAAGGCCCTGAAACTCGATTTCCTTCGCGTTTGTGTACGACTCGGCCGGATCACTTGTCCGTCCGTAATCAACCGATCGTATAAAGGAAGATTTACGGAACAACGAGGCGATAAATTCTCCTGCTTATAGCCCTTCCGTGCAACATTACAGCCGCTGCTTGTTCGCTTCTCTATCTCGTTTCGCAATGTTTTCCGGCCATTTCAAAACGCCGCTGGCGCCATCTTGCGTCAGATTCACTTTCGCTACACAAAATCGCTCTGAACGAAACTACGAAAAGGAAATTGTAATTAAGATTATAATTTTAAGTTACAATTATCGAAATAGCTTGAGAAGAATCGATTAATTAATGAACATAGGTCGTGAACAAAATGGAGATAAATTTGAAGCAAAGGGTGAACGGGGGAAATGCGTCGTTCGCTGTCGCGATCCTGCCGCGGTAATGTATCGCGACGCCGGAAGAGGCCGTGATGAAATAAGTAAATGGTCCTTCGATGTTCCCCGGCGCGTGCTGCCATTCTTCGCGGAAACTTCACAACCACGCCCTTCGCTTCCGCCCTCTGCCGGGGTTTAGTGCCCTTTAATATCATTTACGGTCGACTGTTTGCAAAGAACGGAAGTCGAGATTGACCGAGTTAGCGGCACTCGGAGCTGGAGCATTTTTTGCGGTGCTTTTCGCACTGGGACAAGTAAACCGGGCATTTCGCCTGCATAAATTGCTGAATTTCTATCGAGTTGCTAATCGCGAGAGTACATTATTTCCGTGTAATTCCAACGGCGTTGCATTTACGATTCGGTTATACGTATGAGGTAAATGAGAGTTATAGCGGGAATCGGGGGAACCGCGAATTTGCACCGAAGCAACGATCGCTTTTCGGCGACTGCCGCGCGCGTCAAGCGGCAGAGTCGTTTCTCGGCGGGATCGTTACGCTGCTTTACAAATGGTAATAATATGGCCGGCTCTGACCACGCAGCTACTGTTAAACACTTATTAACATGCAAACAGGCCGCCGCGGCGTAACTATAATTCAGGCAAGAAATCGTTGATAATGCCCGAGATAGCCCGCCTATGCAAAACACCGAATCTCGTTTCCAGGCCTCGCGCCGACGCGAATTCATTGGCGAGTCGTAATTTCATTAAATATGCTTTGGAACGGAAGCATTCCTTTAATTAATCTCGCAAAGTATACACGAAATGTGTACTTTAAATGTAATTAAAAATGATGCTGATCAGGCTACGCGTAGTCACTTAACGTATGTGTATTGCATATACGCAAGTACTTTTGTCGCGGACTGTACTTTCTCTGATACAGAGATCCTTCTCTTCCACGCAATTTCAGTGTGTGTGTGTGTAGGATGCGTTCAGGAATTCGCTAATCAAAATAATAACAACATACGCGCAGCAATTTCACGCGAGAGTATGAAGTACGTCCATTTGCATCGCGTATTTTTAATGCGCTCGTTCTTTTTTTTTTTTGCTTTCGTTTACTCCAGAATTGAATTTTATCTTGCCAGCTCTCATCAATTACCCCGCAGCCACGTTCCGTTACGGCAAATATCCCATAATAAAAGTAATAATGCCGATGTACGCGAGTTGTTCCCTTTAGAAAGGTAACCAGTTTCCCGGTAATTTTCATTATCGAAACGAACGACGGAAATAAGACGAAAAAGCGTCTTCGCGCGTTTCCTCTGGAATATGGAAAAATGGTGAATCAGCGGGTAAAGAGGGCGTTTGAAAGAGTCGGATGACTTCACGACGCTCGGGCAAGACGAGTAGCGAATGACGATCGCCGCGGGCCCGAACGTGTCACGTGCCGCGCGCCGTTACGCGTCACGTGACCGCGCGGGGGCTTCTTTGCTTATCTCACGGAAAGTCGCTCGGCTCATTGGTTATGCTCGGCGTGCCACGCAGATGACTTCTCCTTGAACGAGTCAGACACGACGACGGCGACTTCTGATCGCAAATGTGCATTGCCGCGATTCGCCGACGTGTACAACTCGGACCACGCGCGAGACGCGAGATATTGTCACGTACTGTACTGAAAAAGGAAAAAGTCGGAAAAAAAAGGAAAACCTCGTAGTTCTTATTTTTATGACAACGCTTGCCAACGATTAGAGGAATAAACGTTTTTAAGAAAGATCGAGACTGAGATCGATATGTGACTTTATTACAAGTGGATAAGTTAATGGCGAAATGTTGATTTGTGAAAAGTGTTCTAAAACTGCGTTTTGCAATAAGTATTTACAATTACGATTCTTATTACAATTGTAAATTGTGTGCGTTAGTATAATTGCATGAAATATGTACGAGAACAGAGAAGTTAAAATCGATAGAATAGCAAAGCGACAACAAGGAAGAAAATTCAATGAAGGGAAGCACCTGTGCGTTGTGGCACTGGCAGTGATATTTGTTGGTCAAAATATGGCCAATCATAATGTACCATGACGCCACGTTTTCTGCTATGCACAATGGAATTCTCTTACTCGCAGAGTTGACTATACTATGCTGTATTTTACAGGCTGTTTGGGGGAGTTCAGTCCTGTCGGTGAATCCACGCGGGTGGTGGTACCTTCAAATACACGGAAACAATACGACATGACAGTTCTCATACGTATCTGCGGATACAATTTTTTCGTTGCTATGGCATTGAATGTATTAAAACACTATTAACATTGCAAAATAAATGCGGTCACTGACCAGTATTCAGACATCTTATTGCGTATTACCCCCTCTTTTCCCCACATTAAACAAAGCAGCGAAGATTTCTTTTCAAATAAACAACAGTTGGATAGAAAAAATTGTTCGTATTCAAATTTTTTTATCAAACTTTAAATTGAATATTCTCTTTCGAAAATTAATTTTTTAAATATTCATACACTACCGTAAAGTTAAACGACGAACGATAAAAAAATTTCCGTCTTTATTTTTACCCGTGCATGACGACATTTTCCTGTTAACATTCAACTCACAACTGTGTAATAATAATTAAAAACTTCGTCTTTGTGACGCGACGACGTAAGAAAATGCGTAACAATTGAGAACTTTTTACAACGCGAATAAAACCAGCAATTATTGCATAATTAAGCGATCCGCTTTGAACGAAATAATCGGGACTATTGAGGAGAGGATAATTTTAACGTTAATTACAACATTATACCGCTTTTCGTCCAGAAACACCGCTATTACAGAAAACGTCTCGATAAAACGTCGCGTCTAAGGCGGGAAAAAGGGAGACAGATTGATACTTTCGAACTAACGATTCATTATATATAACGAATCGAGTGTGCACTTCAAGCAGATACGTACGAAACGAAAATATACAAAGATCAAGAGCTTTTCACCCCGATAATAAACCAGTTATTAATATCTCAGTGAAAAAGATACGCTTTGAAGCGACTCGTTCCCCAGGTAGAAACGTTCGACCGTGTTAATTAAATTTGAAATAAAAATGTTTTCAGTTGTGCGCGCAGTCTGTAAAATTTGACGACTTTCAAACGCGCTCATACTCCAAGGCGCTCCTTTTTCTCGCATGGCTGGCGTAAATCAACGTTACTCGAGGACGCCGTATTCGGGCATTTTTTTAAGAACATTGCTTTAGTGGCTCTTAAAAGAAGAGTAGATACTACGAGAGCGAATTTCGGCCCGTAAAGGAGGAGTTGAAGGCATTAAAAGGGATACGTGCGTGCATGCCAGTGTCGGGAAACGCGTCAAGCGTTCCACGATTGGCACGCCTGGCACATTCGAACGGTAATTAACGATGCAATTATTACACCTACGAGGATTTTCTCGCTAGCGAGCGAACAAGCACGCGAGGTAAACTCGCAGAGCGAGCGATTTGCCAGGAACCCGATGAAAAATGTACGAGCCAATTAATCGTTTCGTGTACGATCGAGTTTAACGGCGATGGTCGGTTTTTGCGAAAAAAAAGCCATCCCGCCGATTTTACGGTCAGTGAATCACCTCGAACGTGAAATGCGAATAATTAAACGTAATTATTTATGTACGGTTGCGCGATAACTGAACATCGACGAAAGCTCGGTTGTAATGGGCAATATAACATAACACAGCGGGTAAAAAAAACGATTAACCTTCCGGGAGCGTAATCTCGGGCGGGGTCGTGCTCAAAAAATGAACAAATTGAAGATTTTACGCAAATGATGCATCGCGCTGTATAGTTCGTACATGCGCCGAGACGAGGCTGGAACGAGGAAGGCGGCGAATTGACGAAGCGGCGGCGCGGGAGAGGTGTATACGCCGACATGAAATTAACGTAGTGCTTCATCCCTCGTGGGAATAATAAACGGTAGCGTGAATGAGCAAATGCCGGGGCATATGGCGCAGGGCGGACGTGATGGATAAAAGTCTTTGCGAGATGCGCATCTTGCGCGACTCCGGCTTAATGTTCCGAAACGAGGATCTATCGATCCGCGGCGGTAGTAAGCAGTGTTCAACAATCGAGTAACGATATTTGTACTTTCGTGGGATACCGTAATTGAGTTATTGTTTAAAAAAACACGTCGATTTTTGACACCCGCGATGTTTGTGCGTATAGCGAAGTATTTTTATGTACCATTAATGTTGAGGGTGACAGAACCGAAGTACCACATTGAACAAGTGTTAGAGTAATTGCCCAGTGAGTAAATGATGCAAAACTGTTGCCTTTTTTTTGGGGGTATTATTGCGTAATTGGGGAATTATGGGTATTCGGTAAACAAAAAAATGGTAAAATAAATTGGGTAAAAAGAGCGCAAAGTACAGTGGAAGGTTTTTTTTTTGAAACTTCATTTGCAAATTCAGTTCAATGGATTTGGAGTGAATCCACTGGAATGGCACTGGAGAAACTGGTCAAAGAAAGTATTTAATGTCGTCTGATGTAAGTTTACCAAATGTGACAGTTGAGTATGTAACGAGCCTTACATGGGGCACATTTACGTAACGGCGGGTGTAAAATGAGGTATTTTGATGAGATTAATATCTCGTTGATCGAAACAGGTGTATTTTAATTTAAATTTTCTCAAATTCCACCAAATGAGCAACTGAGCAAATTTAGCGAAATATCCAGCTTTTGAAATATAAATATAATATTAATATTATAAATATAATATAATATTAATATAAATATACAGCTTTTGAAATTTTGTATTTATCGATATAAATCGAGTTTCGAAATGTAGTACAAAGCACAAAATGCCAATTTCAGAGTTTTCTGTCAAATCGAAAACAGGATCGGGAATATAAATCGTACGGATAGACGAAAAAAATGACTGTGTAAAGGTAATGATTACAAAAGTCAATGGAACGAGGTGAACGTAAAAATATATCATATTTTACTGATAAACGCCCGTCCGGATCCTTAACCACCTGTGCCGGCAAGAACTTCACGAACGCGTGTGCCACGCGCGACGTTTTTGTTCCTGTGTCAATTGCCTGGCGACGTGTACACCGCGTCTTTGGCGACTCTGTGACAAAGGCACTACGACGTGCGTGGCACGTCTTTCCAGCGCAAGTGGTTAATTCACGAACTAAATGAGTGACTCTGCGGTCGCGAGCGAAAAGGGACGAATCTGTTTATTACGCAGCTGTTACACGACCAATTACGCAAGCCGTCACATGCCAATGATTAAAACTGTATATATACAATAAGCTGTAAAATATACAAATGCACACTCGAAAATACCTATTTTAATGCATACATCGTTTTTTTAGACTATGTTTCCCTGCGGTTACCCGAAGTATTCAAATTTACCTACGTCACAGCCTTTGATTATTTTAGGGTGTCCCATAAGTTTCCTTCCCTTTTCCAATGTGAGATGCACAGACGATGAGAAAGAAACTCTCGGGACACCCTAAAAGTGTATAAGTTGTATTAAAAAAAAGTATTAAACGTTCGTAGTACATTTAGAGTTCGCAGTTGCGTTAGTCGTTAAACGAGCGTCGGATGGGTGTTAAATGCAAGCGAGGTGTTCGAGTTACCAAGCTATTTCTTCCGTCCCTAACGTGTGCCGTAATCTGGACTGACACGATTTCCCTCAGCGCACCAAAGAAACGCGTTACATCCGCTCCGAGTACAACCCGTATTTGCTTCGTTAATAATTCCTTTCATTTCGCGTAACCGAACAAAATAGCAAGACAGTTTTGGACAACAGGGTCGGTGTTTTTGCAGTTGCGAATGCCAGTGGAACTATGGCGAAGGGACAAATTGCTCGATGTGCCGATAAACGGTAGTCCTCGATGGCAGCGGTGTTTAAAAAACGATGGAAATGGCGATCGTCGTTTTCAGCTGTTTTATCAGCGCAGGAAACATGGAGATCGAGAAGGAGAAATCGCCTGCGAAATAAAGGCGAGTTGCGATTTCCGATGCGTCGACGCGTGTTCCGGAATACGCGCCATTCACCGACCCTTCGGCGGGAAACGATGACGTCGAGTACCCTTCTTTTTAATGGCCCTCGACTTCCATAGGATACAGGGTTACCCTGTACGGTTCGTCCGCAGTGTATCTCCACCCGTTGCCGATTTTTCCATTTTAGCCCGACGAGCATGCGAATCTTCGTCGATCATCGGATCCGTCCGCGAACGGCGGAATAGCCGCTGCGGCCGACTCTCGTCGGGACGGCCGCCCGTATTTGACTAATGCGCGGGTAAATGCGCCAAAGGTGGGGGAAGGGGCAATGGGAAGCCCTGCAAGTTTAATTAAAGCGAATCGCGGATGCACGCGAATGATTTATACGAGCGAACGAGTCGAAGCGGCTGCTGCCGAGGACAAAGAAACGCGGCGAAGGGCACGCCGTGACCTCGGACAGGCGTCGCGACGGAGCTCCACCGAGGGAAATTGAAGACGACTTTTTTAATAACGACCGCCTCTTGTCGATCTCGCCGCGAGGCAGCGACGTCGCGGCCAATAATAAACGCGATTTTTCTCCCCGCCGTTGAAATAATCTGATAGTCTCGAGGAGCGCGGGGTGAATAGAGCCGCGATCGAGTCGGTTGCGGGGATCCGTCGGTGGAAATGGCGGCGGTGGGGGGTGGTTGGTCGCGAATCACCGGTGGCAAATAAACGGCTGATTAAATGGAAAAGTCGGGAACCTTCTGGAATGTCGAGTCGCGAGCGCCGAGAAACGAGGGAGCGGCGTCTCCGATTGGCCGCGACCCCGCCGCAAATTGCACCGCCAGTTATGAAAACTTACGGGACGAATTTCGCCGGTTACGCGGCCCAGGGAAAAAGGAACTTCTATGTGCTGAATATTAATAGTGTGATTACAGGACTCGCGGATGGGGTTGGCCGTGTACGAACGGACTCTTCGTGGATTCCGCGAGCGCTCGCTACGCGAAAGGCTTCGCGAAGCGCGAACGGATAAAGGAGTAACGAAGTCGACCTGCATATTTATGAAATTCGTATACCGGAGCGAGGCTGTTAGCAGCCATTATTCGGGGTATATTCCAGACGTTTGTTAACAGACGGAAGATTACCATTACCTCTACCGAAGAGGTCAAATAATGACCTATTTTCGCATCCGTACGAAATGCCCATATCCATATCAAATGGGCGATATGTAATTCCTCCCGTACCTCCTTGCAATTTACAATCAACGAAATAGAAAATTGCTATTTAACACCCCCTTCGCTTCTTGCACTTTTCACTTCGATATATTATCAAAAATGGTACTTTTCGTTCGAAAATGGAAATACTTGACGAAGTAAAGATTCAAGGCTGGTAACCTCTAATTGCAGATAATGACAATTGTTCCCATCAATCTGCCAATATATCCATATTCAAACGTTAAGCGAAACAATCTCGTGTGATGCGACAATGTTTCAGTCGGATTAGTTTATTCGGGAGTGTCAGCGGCGGGCTAACGCGAGCCTTCGACACGCCGGAAGATCCGAAACAATTATGCCGAGGAATCAGCAACGAGGGCTCTGCTTCTCGTCGGTCGCCATTTGGCCCGGCGTTCGCACGTATCGATCGGATATTCCGGGGAGCGTCGTCGGCGGAAGCGAGAAATGTCCGAAAGAGAAAAGTTCCAGCGGAAACGAGGGAGATCGTAAAGAGGGGAATTTCGCCGGAATGCTCTAGGTTTGGTCGCAGCGCGCGCCGTTTCGCATGAGCGTGCGGCGGACATGCGGGCGGTATTGTCGCGCGGCGCGAATACCACATGCACGGCTGTTTACTCAGGAGACAAAGCGCCGCTCAAGAAACCCTCTGAATATTATCTATCGGGCGGACGCGCGCGCGCGGATTCCGCTGGTTACGCGAGAGCCATGCGTTATGCTAATGCGGGATAACTGTTTCTGCCGCTTTCGCTCCCGCCTTTGCACGAAATACGCGTAATGGAAGTCCGACAAAAGACCCGCGGCTATTCCACGCGCCATTTTTTCATCCACGATTTAATCAGCCTGCCAATACCGCCGGAGAAACGTGCTGATCAAGTCGCGTAATTCCTCTACGCGGTTTGCGGAATTATCGTTCAAATGGAAAGGCGGTTATCTTTTACGGAATCGATCAAGTTCCACAGCGATACGCGGGACCATATCCCGACCTTGAAAATGGCCAGGGTTGACCGTAGATCATACCATTAGTCGCGATAAGGTCCAGGTGTACGCGCATAGTTAAATAATTGTTAGGAATGAATTGATATATTGGCAAGACGCGTTGACGAGTTGCCACTGTCGTTGATAAGGTTTCCAGTTAATTCCCAGATAAGGCCAACTGTTAGTAATATCAATACGCGCCCTTTTCCATTCTTTGTAATGTTCTCGTAACCTGGCTTTGCCTTTCTCGTTCCCCCACATTTTTAATCGACGGATTCTATTACGGATCTGTATTCGTCTCGGGTTTTGAAAAAGTATAGCAGACGCTGCTATTCAAGTTTTAAACTTTTAAAACAAAAGTTAAGAAACGTTCCTTTAACGAAGAAATCTGATAGATAAAAAAAAGAAAGTTCGCATATTCATTTACGTAATTACGAAGTGAATGTGCTATAGACATTTCAGCAGTTTAGAAAAACGATTTGTTTCTTTTCAGTTGAATATCACGTTAAACAAATGATCTCAGTGGTTCTCAACTTACCGGACTTTATTCGCACGAGGTAAAACAGAATTAACTAAATAGCTTTTGTTTTGTTTCATCTGTCCCTACAGGAACATACACATGTACACGGAACGCGTTTGCAGAAGGGAAAAGTTAACATGTTTCCGTGCGCTGAAACTTTACGGAGCAAGAATCGGGAAAGTCGTCCGTCTCCGGAACTGAGAGCCCTTATCTACTGCCGCTGTCGACGGCGAGATATCATTTCGCCATTCCACTCGAAATTTCGCCCGGCGTGTCACGGGAAATTTAGTTTGATCGAGGAGTCTCTTAATTTCTGGCCAATGCCGTCCGGACGTCTTGCGAGATGAAGGGAGAAAAATTGGCGCCGTCTCGCGATACACGTCCGCCGCGACCCACCGGGCAGACGCCCTGCTACATGCACGCGCGCTCTTGATACGAGACTTCCCTTTGGTCTCTCGAAAGTCGCTTGCGTAATCGATACGCGGCACTGCTAGGCGAGCAATTAAGGAAAAACGCTTGGGTTCGATCAAGCCACGCTACTATTTTGGTTATTTACCCAACAAAAGCACCGAGATTTATCTTCCGAGATTACATATATACGGAAAAAACTGTTTATCCATTACGACCAATAATCACATCAATTTAACTAAATCTAAACACTCTACCGGTATAAATGTGTATTACGGAGTGTATTGATAAATAACTCGTTAAATTTTCTCGTTTCCACCCAGGTTTGCTGACGCGGTTCTCTTACCAGGTTACGTTTTCCGAAAACACCATCGGAAATTTATCGACAGGATTAAAGATTTAGATAAAGATTTCCTCACGATCGCTTGTCAATAATAAAGATTCGATAATAAAAGATGGGGAGGGGTGTATGTATGGCGGGGGAGGAGGAGATGTGGCGAGTAGCAAGAAGCGATGACCCTTCCACTGTGAGCGATAACGGTGAACCCTGGCGTAAAACTGTCCCCGGCAAAAACATCTGTAGACTTGACCCGAGTACCTCGCGACTCAGTGCGCGCGACCTTATCGCGTTACCACGGCGGCGCGTACATGTACCGCAAATGTAAACTCGTCCTCGACATTAGCCACGATCCTCCGCGAGCAGTGCACCAGAGACAACCGAAACGCTTCTTTGGCAAACAATGCCCCCCCCCTTTCATTCCATTTACAAACCACCCCCCACCCCGCTCTTCTTAACAATCCGATCACGCTTTAACGTTTATTACCCGGCAGGCAGAGGTCGGTGGTGTTTTAATTATCAACTCGTCATACGCCGTTACCGGTGTCCCCGCCAGCAAACTCGTTAGATACAAATCGAACTTCCGCCGCTGTCGAGCGTAAAGGAAAAACAAACGAGTCGTTTCCAACTCGGTGGAAATTCCAGCGTTGCCCGAAGTTCGCGCGTCTCTCATAGTCGGCGTGTGTCTGCGACAGTGGCCGATCGCGAAACTTTCACGTTAATTTCGCAGGGTGCGGAATCGAAGCCCGGAACCGGCACGCGGAAGAACGGACGGCGAGTAACGTCGCAGCTGGCGCCGTTGGACGCGGGGCGCGGCGACGGCGTGAGCGAAAACAACACTGTCCGAGGGTGAGGGTGGTGGAAGGGGGTAGTAGAGGGATGTCACGATGGGCAAACGCCGCAAGGTCCCGGGCAGGGACGTGTGCCGATTCCATGGGGATTTGTCAGCGGTGCTGGCGGGTATTCCGGGGCGTCACTATGGAGACTACTCCGTCGTCGTTTCATAGCCGGAGTCCGCCGTCGCTCCCGTCACCGTTGCGGAGCCTTGAAAGGAGGGGAACCGAGCAGGGGAGGAACGCGTCTCGGACGTAACGACGATTTCACCCCTCCCCCGCCACCCACCGTTGCCCCACCGCGTTTAATCCCGAGCCATTTTACGCTCACGCGGTTTGCCCTCCGTTACGGATCTCTTGCTTGCGGATTACGGAATCGCTTATTGCCCTCCTCCACCCCCCTCCCTCCGGCATTTGCGTTGCCCGTGTTTTAGATATCGCCGCGTTATCACGGTGCGGGAAAAAGAGGGGGAATGGAATTGGAGAAAAAGCGCCCGAGCAGTTGGTTTTCCCCCGGGGGG
>JABFPT010002834.1:0-16805 GCA_022817245.1 Nixonia krombeini
GAACAGGCCGAAATGTCAGAGAGTGTACACCCCTAATTGCTTGCGATCGAACGGGTTTGTCGTCAGAAGGATTATATAATTTATTACAGTCAAGTTTGTAAATTGTTGATAAACGACGTGAGTGTTAATTTATGCATTACAAAAAAAATAGTTCGTTCTTGGCGAAGACATAATTAGGAAGCAATTGTGTTTGCTATCGATGCTTGAAAAAATCAGTAGAAGGTAACATTTTCGAAAATGAATCTAACGACAACTCAGTGACATTTTACATTGATGGGGAAAAAATGTTACGTGCGAATAACGCGCGAAAAAAAGTAATGAATTCCTTTTTTTAAAATCTGCATAAATTACGCCATGTGGCGAAAAAAGGAAAACAATGCGTAACACCGCTCGAGGTGACATAACGTTTTTTCGTGTGTATATTCAAGTCCGCACGTGATGTCCAGATATAATAATGATGGAAGAACCGTTATCTCACAGCCATGTTGTATTACCACGGCGTTTTGGCATCACAACGCCTTAGCAAATCTCTTTAGAACAGTTCGTTGCCGATTATCATTGCAGGATTATAAAAAAAAAGTGTTGACATTTTTTTCCCCGTTCAGCCTTGACGGCTCTCTGGGATTTCTTCAAGGTGCCATGAATTTTAAGGATTTTTAAAGAAACTCGGTTCAGTTGCATTAACAATTTAAATAGCGTGCGATAAAAATTAACAAACAAAAAATTCTATTTTTATGGTTTCTGACATTTTAGTACAGTTGGATCACTTTTATTATAATTGTAAATGATATTTATGTAATTTAGGTTATGTACAGATATTTTCACGAATTAATGAAAATTAACGAAATTTCTGTTTTATAGGTTTTCAAGTCAATTAAGAGCCTTCTTTTGTTGTTATGCGGCTTGTTTACAGTATGCCATTCGGTTATGCTGGAAACGCACGAAATTCCTATTGTTACATAATACGGTGCCGAGGATGCGAAGGATCGTCAGAATGGAATGGAATGCCCGGCCAATTAATTTCGTATTCGGCGAAACCGTAATCTACATTTAGGGCTTTCCAGAATCGGCCGGTAAAAGAGACCAGAGTAAAGGGACTCGGAGAAGCGAAGGCTGGCATTCCCATTTTGCATTTATACCGCCCTTTTATCGTGCCTCTTTTTTTTACTCTTCCAGCACCCGGACATAATTATATATGTTCACATTAAGCGATATTTACCGCAAAAATCCATAATTACACCGTGCAGCAATTAAACTTTAATTGCAACCTTCATACGCGTTCATTACCATTGTTTGCTTATTATTCGTAAAATTCATCTAACGTCTTCGTTCTTGTTTTTTCTATCAACTTACAATTCTATTTGGCTTTGTAGGGAACTTTACCACGAGAGTCAAGTGTACTGGATTGGGTCAAATGGAAAATGACAGTTTAAGAAAGGTGGAATGAGACTAAAGCGATTTTCGAGTTTCGGATGACGATTTCTGGCGGCGTAAAAGGGATTCGGCGTTTCAGAAATATTTCCCAGAAGCGGTCGGTGCGACAGCCACGATCGGCACTTTTCTATTCCCGAGAAAACTCGAAATTTTGTCGTCGTCGCAAATCTCGCGCTCCACGGCCTAGGAATCAAATGCCGTAATGACGCGGTTCTCAGAAGCGGCGGCGGATGCGGGACAAATATTGCAAATTATTTGTAGGCGAGTCCCTCGAATAATTTACCAAGGCCTCGGGCCCGCCTTTGTGTCCAGTCCTGTCTAGTCTCTCGCCTCTCCTCTTTTCGCCTCTCCGTTGCTCTTGCTTCCATCTCTCTCCCTTTCCACGTGTTCAGACAATTCAAGGACACTCACCTTGCAGTGACACATTCATGTGAGTTTTCTACCTGATCCCAGACCCGGAAGACCGTGGGCCGTCAGCGCGTACGTGCCGGTCAGGTAGAGCCATTCCGTGGGACACCTTCCCCTTTCCTACGATGATGGTGCGCGACGAGTCAACGACCCGGGCCCCGACTAGTCAGGAATTTGGTGCAGGTGAGGTCCTACAGGACCTCGTAACAACCTTACAATGCCTTCGCCCGGTGGTCGTGTCAGGTCGCCCCTTTCCCGGTCAACGAACCGTGAACGGACTAGACGCATCTATCAATCGCCATGGAAAAAGCTACACGGATCCTCTTTCCAGCCTCTTTGAGGGAAATGTTACAGCCTGGAGTTTCACTGTGGCTGGTAAACAAAAGACCCGTAACCCAAACCATCTTCCCCTCGTCAAACTGTTTTCACTCGTTTCATTTTCTTCCTTTCGATTTCATTGTTTCTGCTAATATGTTTCTATTCCCTGAAGCAATAACAGGTTGTAATGTCGAGTAAATAGCAACAGTACTGTTGCTGAAAGTGTGTATGAAATATGTGTAAGAAAAAAGTACGTACAAAAATTGTACATACGTACAAAAAAGAAGGTAATAACAAGATATCGCCGTTTCAGCGAATATGTTTGACGCGCTGTTTGGCGCGTTGCTGCGCCAGCAGAACTTTTTCGAAGCGTATGCAGAATCTACATTCGGTCTGTCACCTAAAGCAACGATTATTGTAATAACATTTTTTTCAATGCTGAGTTTGCACTTTCCACATAGCGGTCGTGAGAATAAGCCACGCGAGTGTCCCCGTTCGTGGCAGTTTCTCCCGGAAAGAGGCGAGTGTTACGGAATTAGCATGCACCATTAAAGTTTCAGTAATCGTCCCCATTGTTCTTGTTAATGACTTTGCACCGTCCGAGGCAGCAGCCGTCGATCGGCGGCCGAGTGGCAGCGGGACGGTAATTTACCATGTTTACGGATACTCGGACGCGGCGAGCAATGGAATCATTAGGAGCGATTGTCGATAAAGCTTTAATGACAAATACGACGTACCTCGTGCGGAATAGACTGACTCACGTGTAAGATACGATAAATATAATGCGCGTTACATAAAACAAACCCGTGTTTTGTAGTCCAATCGAGGCTCGCCGTAATAACACACAGGGCAGCGCGGAAGACGGAATTCGTGAAACTGATAACCGAACTGAACGAATTGTGAAATGTATGTAAGCTCGCGTGGACGAGTCCTGCGTGTGTTGCTCTTCCGCGAACAGTCTACCGCAACGCAATTACATTTGGCCAGGAATTTAATTACACTGAAAGTCCCTTCCCGAGTGGCCGCATTCGTAAAGATTAACCCGGCTAATTCCAGGATGCAGCATGGTTCAAAGGACTCGTGAGAATTTCCCCATGGGCCGGTTCGTAATTGAGCGAATCGACTTGGGCTAATGGAGAGAGAAGATTTGTATGCTAATACACCACTGCGAGAGCTGCGACCAAACGGAATCTTTGATGAAAATACCCATTTAACGGAATTATGCAATTTCGATAAATGTCTGGCGAAAATATCGATAGCGATCGAAGCGTTCGCTCAACTCCCACGTTGACTATGTTGCTGCAGCGAAACAGTCCGTTGCTGCAGCAGCAGTAATTCGTAAAGTTTACTTTGAAAAGTTCCCTTATGACGGGGTGTCCTTTTTCTGTCATCTTTGGTAGGTTAGGTTATAAGTGGTAACGAATCAGTCCACTACTGTAGCAACGAAGCAGTTTGTCTCAAACACTTTCTTTATCAGGATGAAACTTGTTTTCACCTTTGTTAGGTTAAGATAAACTGAATCAGTCGTAATACATACTCTTAATTTTGGCAAAAGTGGAAATTTGCACCTGTTGCTTTGTTGGGAACGATCTGCAGCAGTGGTTTGGGTTAACCGCGTTTAAACAGAGCTTACCCAGTCCCTGACCTTGCAAAATCCATGGGACGACGTGTGCTCGACCCACACGACAGAAAAGTAGTCAATCAGGAGACGGTTGATCGGTCAGAATGTTTTTGTACAGGTTTCGATACAGTCTATCGAAAGCCTGTTTCGCATTCGGTATTACGACGATTACCTGCATTTGTTCTTACGGAGAACAAAATCACAATGAGTGAAAAAAGGCATTCGTAGGATAATCAAAGATTTTGCAGGCGTTTAAAGAATCGAGAGTAACAGCGCGTGCTATGTTGAATCTTGGCGGAATCGCGACACTCTGAATTCCGACGGCGTGCGAAACAGAAGAGATATGGCAAAAATGTACACTAAATGGCACAGTTCAGCCTTGAACGTAACAGTTGAAACGAGATACTTTTATACCGTACACGGTATACTAATTTGCGCATTTCGAAAACATGTTCATCCATGAGGTCGTTACTTTGTCAAAAGTGTCAAACTGTCAATAATGCTTATTCTTAGATATTATACCGTAGATATACTTTATACGGTAGATCATGCATTTAGTTTGACTTCTTACGAAACAATACAAGTTTCGGTACACGCTCATGAAAATATGTACGTAAACTGACGATCAAGCGAATGTTACATTTGTGGGAAATGTAACGTTTTCCATTAAAAATTCAAGTTCACATACGTGATATACCGCTAATGGCAAAAAATGTCGTCTTTGCTGTGGAAAAAAGAGGACGAAAGATTTTAGTCTCATAAAAAAAGTGATACGTTGCTCGAAAGAACTTGTCCTCCGAAAAAAAAATTGTGTACTCTGAAAATGTCAGCTGGCTTTTTTTCGTGGATAAAATGTTCAATTAATCGTCGACAAAATTTCGTTTATTCATTACGCGCTTTTAAACCAAATGTTTCTAGGTTGGAGTGAAATTGATTTTCAGTTACATCTCACGTACGACTCGCGTTGACAGTGTGAACTATGCGCCCGAGCTAAACGCGTAGGATTACCAGGTGTGGCAAAATCTCACGCTCGTACGTGCACGGTACTTTTGAGTAGGCCGATATCTTGGCTCTTAAATGGCATTGAAAAGCAACATAAGGGAACTTTTTTACCACTTTGTTATCAAGCAACAAAGAAAATTACTTTGCGAATCTGACTATCATAATTTCGACTATACTTGAACAATACTGTCAGTATTGCCGTTGCATCAATCGGGAATACGAGCTCGCATTAAAAATCGATCTATTCTCTCGGATTTATCTTTAGTTTTATGAATAAGAGAGTTAAATTTAGAACGTTATAAATTAGTACGAAATTAGAATCTGACATATTTGTACCTGTAGATAATTATCTTTTTTAGAGATCATTTGGTACATTTTACAAAAATCGATTTTTAATTTCGAATCTCGTTAACAATGAAATCTACGTTTTACCTTAAATGGAAGATAACAGAAAATAAACGTTCATGTAACATTCCCGGGAAACATGAACATAGCTGAAAATGAAAAATTGATAACCAAAGACAACTATTTGTGACCGCGGCAGATAACGCGTGTTTGGTCAGCCATCTAATTGATTTAGCGAGAAAGTAATTATCAGTGAAATTGTAAAATTACCAGTAATTTACATTACTATCAATCGTTACATTACAGATGAAAATGTTATCTTTTCCGTTTTTGCTTGTCACTGAATAATTAATAAACGCGCATAGCTTTGTTCATCAATTATTTATTGCAAAGTTTTAGTTGACAAACGAAAAGCTTTGGAAGAAGTTTACACGCCAATAAAATTGTTGAAAGATGAATACACAACATTATCCAAAATTGATTATGATCAAAGTATCTCAACATAAATTAAAAGTTGTTGATTAAATGTGTTTTTACGGAGTTTAATCATTATTTATCAAAAATGTCAGTTTATTTCGAACCATATTATTATCATAGATAAATTTAAGATATATCCGATGCACAGCAAACTTCATTGTCAAAATTATTGTCTGTAATGGTAGACCTACATTCACTATCAAAGATGATAAAAGCGTTGCCCTTATTTTACTTATTTCTTTGTCATCGCAACGAACATTTTTTATTTGTTAACAATAATTGTACGATTTTTATTAGTATGCTATTCCACAGTAATATTTGCAATGTTACTTTTCTGAATGTATATACAGCGTACAAATTGTAGAGAACTGTAGGACCAGGGCAAGAGACTCACAAGGCATAATTAAAATTGGAAAGCGCGAAAATATAATTTACTTCTGTGGTGCTCTTTAAGAGTTTCTCTGGCATGGAAAGGGAAAAGTTTGCGGTGGGTTTTACAGAAAGATTTCTGGCGCATTTTCCAGATAAAGGGGCACTAAGTCGCAAATTGAGACCACAAAAACCGATATAATATTTTATGTTTAACTGATACTGAAAATTTTCATAAGGTAAAGTTACGAAAGTCTTATGGTGCTATCCCGAATTCCAACCAAAACTGTCGTATTTTTAAACTGTCCTAATCTCATTACTACACGTGCTTACATCGGGAAATATAAAATTATTAATAACTTTTTATATTCTACTAGTTTCAACAAATTGTGCAGAGAAAACTTTCAGAACTCTTTCCGTACCCATCACTTATAAGTTTTTTGCGAAAAAATTAGAAAAGTTAGAATTACTATAATTGAGACCCAGATTCGAACTCCTTGTCAAAGAAGAAATTAAATAGTATGAAAAATAGAAAAACAAATTTTCGAAGATTCTCATAGTGTGTTTTCCGTTTCATGCCCCCCAATTTTCTACTTTTTCCTTAATATCTCCGTCCCTAATGACGAGAGAGGGCAATATAGGGGGTGATTCTTAATGTGCGTCACGAGATCTATCGAATGGTGTATAACTCAATGCCGAAAGCCGAAGTTGATTTTGCGGCTTTTTTCCAAAAGTGAGACTAGCGGTGCAGTAACCGTAATTAAAATTCGTATTTTTGGTTGACATCAACGTATTATAGCTTGATGGGTTGGTCTTGATGCGCGAAACAAAATGGTACTTTGTTCATTCTAAAATTCCTAAGTGGTGAAAAGTTATAGGGCGAAAACTGTGAAATTGGAAGGAAAACCACACCCCATCAAATTTGCTTTCTTCCTCAATATCTCTGCTCCTAATGGTGGGAATGTTCAATATAGGTAGTGATTCTTGATGTACACGACGAGATCTATCGATTGGTGTATAACTCAATGCCGTAAGCCGAAGTTGATTTTTCGACTTTTTTCCAAAGGGGTACCCCTTCATTTTTTTCCGAAAAATCAACTTCGGATTTCGGTATTGAGTTATACACCATTGGATAGATCTCGCGACGCACATTCAGAAACACCCCCCATGTTGACCATTCCCGCCGTTAGGAGCGGAGATATTGGAGGAAATAACAAAGTTTTTGGGGTGGCGTCATTTGATGAATTTCACCGTTTTCGCTCTATAACTTTTCACCATTTAGGAATTTAAAAATGGACCAAGCACCATTTTATTCCGCACATCAAGACGAATCGATCAAGTCATAACACGTTGATGTAAAGCAAAAATACGAATTTTAATTACGGTTACTGCACCGCTAGTCTCACTTTTGGAAAAAAGTCGAAAAATCAACTTCGGCTTTCGGCATTGAGTTATACACCAATCGATAGATCTCGCGATGCTCATCAAGAATCACTACCTATGTTGGTCCTTGCGATCATTAGGAGAAGAGATATTCGGGAAAAACTCGAAAAATTATGTGGTGGGGGCACGATCGACCGAGATTCACAGTTTTCACTCTGTAACTCTTCTCCATTTGGGAATTGCTTAATGATCGACGGATCACCTTATTCCGCACATTGAAAACTATCCAACGAGTCGTAGCATGTCTACTGGAACCAATAATATGGCATTTAATTACGGTTATAGTATCAATAGTTTCATTTTCATCCCCATCAATTTTCCAGCTTTTCCTCAATATCTCTGCTCCTCATGGTGGGAAGTGTCAACATGGGGGTGATTCTTGATGTCCGTCGCGAGATCTATCGAATGGTGTATCGAATATGTAACTCAATACCGAAAGCCGAAGTTGATTTTTCAACATTTTTCCAAAGGGATTTTTTTCCGAAAAATCAACTTCAGGATACAGCTTTGAATTCCGTACCATTAGATAGATCTCGCGACGGACATTAAGAATCCCTCCCTACGTTTACTGTTCACTCAAGTAGGGGTTGAGATATTGGGTTAAATAGAGGAATTTTTGTGAGGGGTGGGGCGTAATCTATAGATTTCCAACGTTTTCATCTTAATACTCTTCTGGATTGTAGAATTTCAATGTGGACAAGACATTATTATATTCCGGGCTTCCAGTTCAATCGAATGAATCGACTCATATCGATTTGAATCAAAAATACGATCGAAACTCAAGTTCATCAAAGCATAAATTCAAAAAAACCCTGTACTGTCCCGTAGATGCTTTTTGCCGTGAAATTATTCGTCACTTTTCGTACGTTTGATGAAAACTGTTTAACAACCGATAAATCACGCATGTCAACTGTTACGCAACGAATCATTAAATCGATCGAATTCTCACTTTGTTAATCAAGTCGTCTAAAAATAATTGTTTACAGTTACGGAATGCCGTGGACGTGGGTGCAAAAAGTGTATCGATTGAGACGCGTTGTAAAGTCGAGGGCTCGTTATGAATTAGAAATGGCACCGTTGGGCAGTGACGGCGCTCTACGTCGCTGTTAATGAAACCAAAGAATGTTCCGGGAAGGGGCCAAAGAGGTGTGCGCAGTGATTCGAGTGAGTGGACCGGATTTGGAAAGTGTTTTGGAAAGTGAGCACTAACGGCGGGGGAAAAAGGAGGAAGATATTTTCGGCGGAACAATCACCAACGATTGTGGAGGTGTTCACGCGTGTAGTTCTTGTCACGCTTTTTACGAATTCATTACGGTTACGCCTTTTGTCACAGATGCATGACACCTTTTCATTCCTGACATATGTATATCCTCGTTTCTTTTTTCTTTTATCGGTGACTATTAACCGACGTAGTATTCCCGAGGAAAGGCGTAAGCGCGAAGTAAAATGCTTCTTTTCTTTTATCCGGTTCGTTATTTTATCGAATCTTTGCATTGAATAGTAAATAAAAAAAGATGGTCAATTTGCAAGGATGAAAATTACGTGATGAAAATTACCCCCTCCCCAACATGCATAATTCGTCCGGTGGAGGCGAATGAATCGTAGTACTGCGCCTTTGGCTACTCGGTTATCTGACTTTACTACTGCACGCGCGTGTCCATCGAACCAACTCTTCTACGCGTGGTATTAAACGTGCGTGCGTGTACCTACATATATGCGAAAGCGGTAGCCGGGCAGCCTTGAAGAACCTATTTCACATTCTAATGTTCGCCAGCACTCGGAGCGATTGTACCTCGGCAGCGTTGGCGGAACGGTGAAAAAATGAAATAAAAAAATGCTCAACGTTAATGGAAAGTGAAATCCACTAAAGCTGCCACTCGTTTCTCAATTACCGATGAACGTTTCAAACGCGTTTGTTCGGTATTTTGTTTTGCATTCTTTTTTTTCTTTTTCTTTTTTTTTTAAGAAAATTCTTCAGCTGGATAAAAAATAGCGACCTACCCAAAACCTACTTCAGTTGTGGCACGAGTCATGTAACACATACAAAGACCAAATTAATTGACTCGGCTGAAAACATCGTCGCAGAAGTTTTAGCTATTTGTAGCATTCTTTGACTTTTATTTTTATTGGAATAGCCAACGCATATGTTATACACACATATTAAAATGTTATGATATTTTTACGATTTGTTTCTCAATTCAGTTTTTTGTAATTGCTCCGATTACTCGTTAACTAAGTATGCTCGTAAAAGAATTTTAATTATGAGGTATGAAATGACACACAAAGGAGCAAACATATCGCGGCAACAAATGTTTTGCTCTCGTAACAACTGGCGTTTGTTGGCTCAGCGTGACATTTGATAACATAAATTTGACTGTTCGTTACTTCAACAGTAAACGTCTGCTCGGGCGTACAGTCACTGGAACACAATTATGCGAATACATAGAAACGTGTAATATGTCGTATCGTATTATTTATAGGTATGTTAGAAAGACGTTAAGATTATACCGCAATGGTAACAATCTTTTTTCCTCGGCAGTTAAATTCGAAGCAAAATAATTATTGTTATCTCGACGTTTATTAGTAATTCTAAAGAAGTCAAATACTTGTAATCAATTTTAGATTTGAAGAAAGGCATTAATGTTCTAAAAATTCTTAATTATTCAGATAACGACGACTTCGGATGCCTCTACATCAACAGCCCAACCCACGTATCTTTTTGCACAGGAAATCGTATTATTAAAAGTAGAAACACACGAATATAAATCCGTCGATAATTCGTGAAACCACGTTCCTTTTTTTCGTTTTGTGTTCGAGTGTTGGATACCTACGCAAAATGAAAGCAAATCCAAGGGAAAGTGAAGCCATCGAGCCTGTCTCTGATGTTCCTTTTTTATCTCTCTCTCCTTCCCTCTCTCTCTTTCTCTAACTTAAATGTATATCTGTCAACGCGTTCTGACAATACGTATCGTATGCTCGTAATTAATCTGGTTTATTGAAACCAGTTAAGCGGAAATTTTGAATATGAACAATACCGCAATTCTACATAGTCATGTGCTGCCAATGACTGATGGCTTATTGAGCCTGACGAAAGGACTAATAAAAGTGAAAATGAAAATAAAAGTGAATTTCAAAACAGTAGAGTAGGTAACTAGAGATGGCGCGAAAATGTTTGAACTACATTAAGATGCGTGAGATGCGGGTACAAAGGACGAAACGCGGATAATGCTTTAGTAGAAATTATCAGGAGTTATAACGATGAAAAATTTGCATAGTTTAAATGCATATATGTAGATGTGCTCGTAGGATAACTATTTTTGCAACTGGCAAATGGAAATTGTGGACAATTATTTTTCCCCCGTTATTCATACCATGTCTTTGTTAAATGTTTAACAATTACGTAGAGGTGTGGGCATTGTTTACGAAAGTTCTTAATAGTACTTAATTACACTATAGAATTATTCGATTAAAGTCTGAAAAGCTCAGGACCAATTAGACCGGCATGCATGTTTTCGAAGATAACAACCGATTAAACACTGTTTAATGAAGTACAATTATCGCCAATTATCGAATTTGACTCGGACGCAGTGATTGCCTGACAAAGTCCTTTTTAATACCAATTTGATAACAACCTTTTTCTGTTTCGTGCTTATAAACTTTAGCAGATAAGACAATTAATTCGTTATCTCGTTGTATTGAAGTCTTTTGTTGTGGTATTTGAGAAATAGTCGCCAACAATGATAACTAAAGCTATACGTTACATCACGCGATGGACAACGCACTTTCCAAAAAGTACTGTATATTGGAGTAAAAATTGATATATTGGGTTGGTAACTAAGTAATTGCGGATGTTAAATAAGAAGGAGAATGAAACGTTTCTGCTTCAAAATAGAACTGTATGAAATAAGGTATTGTCCGTTTTTGCCATCTTCCAGGCAATGTCGTAATTTCATGTTCGTAAAACTTTTTGTTTAATTTTTACCAGCAAAAAATTGAATGAAATGAGATTTTTTAAATGAGATTTAAGGAATTCTGAATAGAACGAAATAGGTGGAAATCTGAAGGCGCAGGATCAGGGCTATATGGTCGATGTGCAACCAAAGATGTGTGAGGCTTTGCATTATCATCTTACAAATATATGCAACAAGATACAACTTTCTTACTAATTGAAGCCCAAAGAACAACAGAACAATATCCGATAGGTTCTTTGAACAAGTTTAGAAAATACAAGAATGCGCTAAAACCAGCAATCGACGAAACCCGTAATTCGTTAGTTGCCAACCCAGTAATATCAATCACCACGCCATTGCAACAATAATCACTAGTTTCCATTCGGTGTTTTTTTTTTTCTTTCTAAGAAAATTTAACTTAGAGTTTATTCATTTTCCTACTAATAAATCACTTTTTGTTAAACCAATAATTTTATCGAAACGGAAATTGAAATGAAATATCGTCGTGATTGACTGCAGTCGAGGCAGATCAGTGTGATAAATTCGATACGTTTAATTTGACTGATAACTCCTTTATCTTTCATTGAAGTGTAAAGAATGTTGACTCCGTTGAATGGGAAATTTCTTGAAAAAAGCAAAACACGCGGTCTGATGCGAACAATGAACAGATTCCACACACGTATACCACGATTCGTCTATGCCTGGTATCTTCCATCTCCCTCTCTCTCTCGCTTGTACTATACCCCGCTGTAGAAGAAGATAGCGAATACTGCTGTGTAATCACGCAGATACGAGGTAAATAAATAATCGGTCAAAAGTGAGACACGTAAAAACTAGCTTAGTCGTTTTATTGGCGAATATTTAGTTAAGTAATTCACGGTTGAAATAGGTAAGATGCCCAGGTATTCGCGACCGAACGTAACTAGGTCGCCACGACTTTAGACGCCACGTCACGGCGGCGAACGTTGCGAAACCGGTTCCGTCGGATAATCCCGAGAGGATACTCGTGACGAAAATGAGGAAGCCAACGATGTTGTGATAGGAAGAGACGCGGACAACGAGCAGCGAAGAATTTCTTCGAGTCGTTTGCAGGCGGTCTCGCGCTTACTTTCATTGCGGTGATCAGTACCGGTAACGATAGACGTAACGAACAAAGTCACGGTTACAAAAATTGTTACTTATTTTATATAATACGTTTTACAGCTTTCGCAATAATTAAGGAAAAGTACTCAACGAAATATGCCATATATTCCTTAACTCTTACGTCTTTCTCTGCTTGTTACATCGATCAACGTCGTAGACAATTTTTGAACGTAAAAGGGTACTGGAAAAGGATATCAAAAAAGGATTTTTTAACACGAGTGTTAAAAAATGAATTTTCCAAGCCATCGACATTCTTTAACGTAACAATAACGATACGAAGAAATTCTGTGATAGCAAATTGCTGTGGTACCCAAGCATGTACAAATATTTCTTGAAAATATTGCAAAATAAATATCAGCGGAGTGACAAAATAAAGCAAATAATAAAAATCCTGTTCGAACACTTTCGATTTTGTTGCGCGGAGGATCGAAAGAGGCAGAGAAGGCGTACAGCCTCGAGCAGAAAGCGAGCATTTGTCATCGCAGCTGAACAGTCGATTCGTTAATCGATTCAGTCAACATAGAACATCCTTCGACATTCCAATGTGGGACTATTTTCGTTTTCTCTCTTGTTACTATTCATGAAACCACGCGGCTGCATGTGGCGAGGGGAGAACATGATGTTCCTTGACCGACAAATTCAACATAAAACACGCACGTTGGGGGCGAGCGTGTGTGCGTGCGTGAGGTAAGGCATATTCGGTTGTAACGAGACGACCGAGCCATGCACTTTCCTACCTCTGCGCCTTTCTCCACTTGATTAGTAGAAGCAGGCGAATGTAGGTCAGTGGGTCTCGCCACGAAAGTGTTATGTCAACTATGAAGAGATTCACTTTCGTATGAATTTACAATTTATGCCGGAGAAAGGAATGCCTGTAATACCAATCGCGTGTTATGGATCTGGTTAGGTAAATGCGAACTCGAGAGCTACGTCACGCGGACGGTCTGTACGCCAGGCGCGAACCAGCAACGGAACGAAATGTTCACTTAATTAGCATCTGCACTATCTCGTAAATTACCGTTCGGTTTATTAATATCTTTTTATTTTTCGCCCGATTAGATGGTTATCGCGTTATTAAATATTTTGTTTTCGGAAGCACGCCTTCCAGAAAACGACTCGAATTCTACGATAAAGGCCACTTTAAGGTGCTGCAGTTGTTAGTAATTTTATTTTCGTACAATTCGTTGTAACCGAACGAGGTAAAAATCCTTAAACGCGAGAAGACCTGTACGCTATTTGTGTATATATCACTCTTTGGAAGTATTGCCGAGGCGAATGACGAAGTATCGAGGTTTGTTTTCGAAATTCTGTTCGTCTCGTGACGTTAGTTTTGAATATTTCTCAGAATCAACTATGACGTTATCAGCGTTTCAGATAAAACGATAGACAGCACTCCTCATTTAGGCGTTTCTCATCCAGACAATACATTTGGTAGGTTTGACTAACTACACACGGTAATTCGACGTAATTGATAAATTTACATTCGTGCAATGCCTTTTGCGTTACACGCAAATCGTCGTCTTATCACAACATTTACCAACAATTTATACGAACAAAGAACAAATTAAGGACAAATCGATTGCTTTGTAGCGACATATTTTTTAATTATTAAATTCAACGAAATATCTACTGGATATTAAATTAACATTCCAACACATAAGAAATATAAGAAGGTCAATTTTTATTCACGTACAAACAGTATTATATTCTTCTCCTCGAAACATTTTAGCAAAGGTAAGTAGTCAAGTACATTAACCGATATTTCTTTGCTCAGCGTACATTTCCTTAGCGCGCGACAACTGTAAAAAAGTGCTTCCCATGCCAGTACCACGATTCCGCGCAAAAGTGTATGATTCAGAGCGCAAGGACTCGAGCAGTTACTAATGATATCAGAAAGCAAGTATTTGGGCAATGCCGAAGCGAAAGTGCGGACAAGCCTGTTTCATTAGACAGGCTGTTCTTAATCACAGAGTTTTATCGAAAATGCCCGAAATTGTACAGTCGCGTAATCTCGGCTTACCAGATTTCGGCGAGCAAAAAAGGTCGTCAAAAAAGTCGCACTCGGCCAAGCGTCGCGTGTCGGGGGAACAGTGTCCGTCCGAAACACGCCTGTTTGTAAAATCGAGCATGTTTATTTTCAATAATCGCTGTGTCGCAATCGGCGTAAGTGTAACGCCGACGAAAAGGCTTTATTGGATAAAGTCACGGCGCGATAAAGGCGAAACGGAAAAAGGCTTGTGCAACCCGGCGTGTTGTTATTAATTGGCAGCGACGAGCGTCCGCGCAGCCGCGAGCCGTGATTGGCGAACAGGTGCGCGAGGCGCGCGACGTTGTCAAAAATCATTAGCGACTCCTGTCAAGATCCACGTGGCTGGCCGCGGGTCCACGGTTGGTCTCGAGCGGCAATTAAGCGGCCGCGGCGGCCGGTAGATGGTATCGGTCGCGGAGCGAGCCTCCTCGCTCTTTCAAAAACGAAAGTTTCGTCCTCCGCGCGTATTCCAGCCGCGTGTCGCACGCCGAGAGTTTCACCGTCGTGCGTGCGGCCCTCGCTCGCAGTTCGTGGGACAGGCCACCCCGCGCCTCACGTATTTCGGAGTCACGTCCGCCGAGGACCACCGTTTCCGCCTCCTTTCGAATGTAAAAGTCGTTTGACAATTAAGAATGAATTAGGGATAATGACACTTGTGCGATATAGTGTTCACGGCGCCGGCCGAGCGCCTTTTTGTTATCCTCCGATACTGCTTTAATTTACACCGCCGCTTTAATTTACTTTTAATCGAGGTCTTGTTTACCAGTTTTTTCCCTAATTAATTGAGCTATTGTACTAAACTAACAGTTGTGAGCTATTTCTTTCTCCTTTATTCTTCCACCGGAAATATGGCGGTTCTGAGATATAACAATTGTTAATCGAACCTTTTTTCTTTGTTTCGGGTCTATACTGGTCAGTGTCGCTTTGGCACTAGTTTATTTTCCCTACGTAGTTTACGGGAAAAATGTATAATTTATGTTATTATCGGCGCTGTTTGACGCGTAATGTCGATTATTGGAATGAAAGCAGAATGTCAACTTTTCTGTGTATTTAACTGAATTTGTGTTATCATTTTGTTAGTCATATAAGGGGCCGAGAAAGAATGTTTATAAAAAAGCTGCATTTCTTGTTTAAGCGTGTCGCCGGACTGG
The DNA here is from genome assembly GCA_022817245.1 of Nixonia krombeini. Classification (NCBI taxonomy): domain Eukaryota; kingdom Metazoa; phylum Arthropoda; class Insecta; order Hymenoptera; family Scelionidae; genus Nixonia; species Nixonia krombeini. The sequence continues at coordinate 15,691 of JABFPT010002834.1, forward strand.
GATTTGATAGTGGAATATTGCAAGTCATTAATGTCATTAATACAATCCGACATTTTTGTGCGAATTTAGGTTGTAGAATACGAGTACGAAATTTCCCAAATGCAAAAATACGTCAACTACTTCCTATTCCCGTGTAAAATTGTTATGAAATGAAAGATGATTATAAGACAAAAAAAAAAGAAAAATTTCGTTATGAAAAACGAAAATGATAAACATGATAAATGACATGAATGTAATAAAAGTAATTATATTCATTAAAAAAAAAATAAATGAAAGAGGTTTCTGTCGAGTTACATTATTTATCATAGATGTAAAAGAGGCTTGGTTTCTTTTAAAATTCGAAAACGGTTCTAAAAATGAAGCACGTGGTAGAAGGGGAGAGGGAGTAATCGTTTGAGCACCGCTTTCTCATTTCTAGGTTACACGCGCAACGAGTCGAGTTTCACTTTTTGAACGTTCGAAGTAGCGCGCTGCTGCGAGCATCGGAGTTTAGTCGTTTCGCTGTTCGGCCGATCGGCCCGAATCGGTCCGGAACACTGGTTTCCCGGTTGGATGCTTGCTATATCGGGCTTTCGTTCTCGTCATTTTCATCGTGAAGTCAGCCGCGGTAACACTATGACAATCCGTGAAAAAAAGGTATTGCATAGTTATTGCAATTTCCCGCAAACTTCCCACAAAATTGTATTCGATCTCGGTACAACGGACTTTCGTTTGTCAATGACAACCAACTTCAGGGCAAACAAACAAAAAGTGTATTAGTCAACGGTCGTGAAAGGACTTTTCAGGACCGGAATATCATAAAGCATTATGCAATTTTTCAGAGCGAAGTACTACAATAAATTTTGTCGAATAGCAAAGCGAAATTAACGGTTGTGGAACGAGTTTTATATCATCTTTAAAACGTTCATTTGATCGGAGAGTAATCCTAAGTTGTGCAAGATCGTCCCGCTCGTTATAATGACAAACCACGTAATGTATCGTAAGCAACAAAAAAAAAAAAAAAAACACCGGCACGCACTTTCTCCCCGCATCCATATTCAAACCAACACCTATGGCCTTCATCCTTTCCACTCCTTGTTCCAATTCTACCTGCCCTTCCTCACAACCACCCCACC
>JABFPT010002842.1:2616-16783 GCA_022817245.1 Nixonia krombeini
AAATATTTATCAAAAAGATAAGAGAAATATATACGTTATGAAAAATAAAATAAAAATCCACTGTTCATTCGATCATTTGTCCCGATTGAACGAAATTTCATTACCAGAGAATGACGAAGATGGAAATTCAATTTACAGAAATTCATCATTTTTTCAATATTCCGCAAAAAACGCTTTTTAAAATGAATTTAATGACATTTGAAATGCATGTGAAGTTTGTAATGTCATTTTCGTACTGGTCTGGCTTCCGATAAGATTTATTTTTCTCATATTAACTAAATTTCCTTAACCTCACCTTAGTCTCCCGAAGTATCATTATGTAAATAAATAAGTATACGTTGGACAGACTACATACCAACGCCCAAAATTTAAATCACTAATTCATTTTTAATTATTAATAAATTTAATTACAAATTGATTTGACAAATTTTCTCCTTCTTCGTTAAATTGATTAAATATTCTAGATATGTTAGCACGAAAATTGTTGAGAAAACAAATATGCAAAGTTCGTTACAATGAACTCACTGTCATTTTACTGAAATACAACAGCATTTAACAGTAACGACGATTTTAATGAGTGATTAGGTCGCGCTTCAGGTTGCCCCGGATACGACTCTAAATGACCATATTTTCAGGAAACATTTCACGTGTTTGACCTCGTTTTTGCTCTGGGTACAGTACCGTGGTATTACGGGACCAGTGACTTTTTACGCTTGATATTGAAACGCAAATGTTCTCCTGTTTTATGTAACAATAGTTGCAAAATATAGGTTGCGGTTAGAAAAACAATGCCGGCCGTGACAATTCGAATGACCGGCAGTAAGCGACGGCTGACGCCGCGACTCAATGACACGAGTTGTAGTCGCGCTTGACGCAATTTGTCTTGCAAATCGTTCTGACCGCCGGTGTCTTTGCCGATGATGAATGACATCTGCGTTGGTAGCCTCGCTGTCATCGTTGTCATTTTCTCAAACGAGACGATCATTCATCGGTTCGATTCGGATGTGGAAAAACGTTTTCCACCTTGACACGTTTTTCCGCCGGTCGGAAACAGCCGCGAAATCGGCGAGCTCGTCCCCTCTGTCCGGAAAGCGTCGTAAATCGCGATTGTCATATTTCCAGGCGCGACGTTCGAACACTTCCCCAAATTAATATTCACGCCGGGCGCAAATCGCGCGTTTACCGTCGCGCTTTTGCCATTTAACGGTAAAAATAACGGTAATGCCTCTTCTTCCGACCGTTCGTTCGCCGGAATGAAACGCCGTCTAGGTAAAATATCACGGCAGTTTCACGCCGGTCGGCTAATACCTCGCGGTATCACAATTCTTGTAATTTTAATGGAGGAAGCGAGGAACGGTAATGACTGTAATAATGACGATAAAAATAATAATAACAATAGTTGTAAATCGAACGGCCGGACGATGTTAAGGGAGGGGGGGAGAGCGATTTGCGTCAGTCTCGGCTTAGCGTCAGACAGTAGACTGGCCGTTTCATAAATTCCCCCTTCGGTTTATTAGTTTAACTGGAAAATGAAAAAGCGAAAAACCGAGCTCTCGGCCGCGCGTGGACGCCGCGTAAATCATTAGTTTTATCAGCCTCATCCAGTCCGTATTTCCGCTTTATCTATCGGACTAAACTGGCCATTCATTCGCAAAAGAGGAGAAATAAAAATGGGCAAAACAATGGCTGATTCTGGGTACAGGGGGCGCGAGGTGCGCGCTGATGTAACGCCCTGGCCGCGGGCAAAGTACTCACAGCGTGGCTTCCACTGCCGCCGCCGTTGCCACCGCCGTTGCCGCCGACGCTGAAAATGCTTTCGGTTCAATAGCTCGAGCTACCGCCATGCCAGCCGCATATTTTCTATCGTTATTGCGATTTCTATTGCGCCCAGCATGAAAACATATTCTTGTTTTCAATCGAACATTGTACGCTACGCGAAACATTACGCGTGTTCCTGAAGAAATTATATTCATGCTCGATTTTATTGAAAGCCGCTCGCCTGAAAATGAGGGCCTTTCCGGCTTTTTTGACATCCGCGTTGTTCACACAATGACGATGTGGCATTTCAACGCTGCTCAGCCAAATTCGCTGACTGCTTCGCATCACCTAATTCAGATAATTTTATGCACCGGTTTTCTACGCGAAAGCTCCTTTTATCGTGATCTATACAATTTCGACACAGGATTTATGTTCGGTATTGTTGTGCCATTGATCAGAGTGGCTGGTAATTCTTATCAGATCTTTGTCAGACATCTTCACAATAATGATACAAATTTTAGCGGGTTTTAAGTACGACTTGACGAAAACTTGGTTTAAAAAACTTGATTGAACCGTCATTAAATGGAAATATTACCAGATTAAAACTTGATCACAGTTGTCAGATAATCTGATCAGAGATGTGGTTAATGTTGTTTCAATTTTTATTCGCGTATTGTAACAGCTTTGGAGAACGAAATGTAAGTTTTCAATTTTTTGTAATTGTGTCGCTCACAGAATATCTGTATCTCGGAGATCGAAATGATTAGATCAGCTATTTAAAGTCGATCATGTAGATCTTCTAGTTAACGACTTTCTAATCATACCTAACCTAGTCTATTTTTTTCTTCGTCATAACTTTTATTTCATTTTATAGAATATTTTACTTCTCGTCAATTTTATTATTCGATATACAATGCACTGAGAATAATTCAACTAACTGTTTAAAATAAGGATAATTATAACATTTTTTTTTTGTGCCAAATTCCCGAAACTTGTGTTGTGATGAAAAGAAGTGTCAAGCACGAGCATTAAGCTTCCTCTTTACTTGTGCATCGTTAGCAAGTTTGCGTTGTCCCGAGTGCATAAACATAAGAATAGTACTCTCGCGTTTCATTGAATTTCGAGAGCCGACGATGCTTCAAGTTCGTTCGACGAGTGAGACACAATCGAGAAATTGGCACGAGGACGAGCTTCGACTTGTTAGTTTCCTTCACGCATGTGTTGACGTTTACCAATTGAAATGTTAGTGGATGTGGAATAATTTCAATTAATATTACTCGTTCATACAGATATTAATATTCGAAATGGCACTTGACGCACGGCCATGCTAATTACCAAATACAATTAAATAACCAATGATTAGTAAGACTGATCGACAATTAATGAGTATTTTATTTTCATTGGGATTCTATTCACCTTACACTATTTAGCATTATTTTCTTCATACCAATCGTATTAGACATAAGCAAGAAGAGAAAGTTATAAATACCCGTTGAATTGTAAGTTGTTTAAAATGAATATTTCTCAATAAACAGACGAGTTTGTTGTCATATTCTGGTGACACAATATTCGAGAAGATACCTAATGAAGGATTTAAAAAACGATTACAAACAGATTAGATTTGAAAAATATTTAAAAACCGTCATTTTTGGAAATTATATCGTCCTTCGAAAAATGTACGTAATGATACACGATAGAGTGTAAATTGTATTAAATTACGGATACACAGGTATAGTACGTGTATAATGACATTAACGCACACTTCAAGCCTTTATGCAACGCGATGCGTTAGCTAAATCGAAATAAAGTGACGAGTGAACGTGTTATCTCTGAGCAATGACTGTAATAGACATCAAGTAAACCCAGCTTAATTACCTGGTTTCATTACAGTTCCCTTGTTGACATGCAGCTCATTTCATCATGTTACATTTTGGTTACAAAGCTAATAATAGTTCGCCATTTGATCCGACCGTGGACGAAACTGACCTTTCCTTTTTGTTGAAAATAAATCGGCGAGGACCTGTTGTGGATTCCTTCGGAAAAAGGTATTGCCTGGTACCGCTCTACCACATGAATATTATTCGAGAAAAATAACGAACACGCGTTGTGTAACCAGCGGCTACCACCACGGTGGACCGTGTCGAATTACCCGGCGTTAAAAACACGGAGTTGTTCATAGCGCGTTCGGTTGTCGTTCCGGGGAAGACTCGGATGACCAGAGGCGGCGGTCGTTTGGAATTGCAATTAACTTGTTGTACGCGAAACGCAAATGTGTAACTGTGTTAAATATCCGGGAGGTGTTTCCATGCCGAGTGTTGCCAAACTGCGGGAAAGAGGATTGTCCGGCTGGCCGGATTTCAGCCATACTTCCAACAAAGGCTACCTACCAGCATCGGTTACCTCGTTCGCCATCCGCGATCGTGCATTTCCGTATCACGAAACCGTCGATCCCCCGATCGAAGCTTGTTACGAGTGTTCGAACGACGAGACGCGCATCTCACTTTCCCAACGTTCACCTGCCTCTGAGGCGGTTGGTGGTCCGTCCCTGGCCAACACCTTGTTTACCGATGTTTCCTCCTCGAAAGCGGCGCGGCTAAACTCGAGACCGTCGGATATTTCTAACTTGCGTGGTTCCTCGTCGCGAGTCAGGCCTTGTTTACGAGCTTCCAGTAAAGACTGGGATCTAAAATCGGTCCGCGCATATACATAGCCCGGCAGACATCAATAACAGTGGTTTGGCCGAAACTTTCCTCCTGTCTGCCCTGAATTCTTCTTTCACGGATCACTTTCCACGATAACCGGGAAGAATGGACGGGAGTTCGGAGTCTTGCACGACCTGCCGGAGCTTGTACTGCGAAACAATAAAAGTGTCAACTATTGGAAAATACTGGGTCGAAATGCAACCCCTCTTGCTGGCGGCTGAAACCGCCCCTCCCTCCCCCCTCCTTGCGAACCTGTTGTATTTTTACGACCCGCGTCTGAATATCCTTCTCTCCCGATGAGGAGTTACAGTGCTTGGAAGGAAAGTTGCATTGGGCCGAAATACGACGCGAACATTTAGGATATGAGAATTGACACGGGTGAATCAGGAAGTAGAAGGAAGGGTGTAGGTAGAAAGAAAGAGAGCGAAATAAACGTCAGGGTGTATATTCTGGTGGAGAATTTCCGCGTTGCATTTTTCCCGTCCGTTCCGGCGAGTCATTTCAGGTCGGCGATAAAGTAGGCCAGTTCTCTCTATAAATGTAACGTGTTGCTTGTAAATGACCCTTTATGAAGAGCCGTGTAAAATTTGTGTTGTTCAATTTACTTTCTGTGTAATGTAGACGCGGCAGCTATTTTCGTGTAAAGTGCCACAAGTCGGGATTCGGTCGACGTGCGAGGGCCTCTCTCTGTTCGCGGAGCACGAACACGAAATGACGCTTATGTTTAGATTCCGGAATTTGCAAGCCCTCGCTCCCACTCGCGGCGCCGCCGCCACCGAGGGCCAACGTCGGCTCTGACGCCCGTCGAGTATCGAATTACGGACACGCCGCGCGCGCCGCACGGCTGTAATTCACGAATATAATGATATGCCGTACTCGCGAGCGGAAGGACGGCATAACGAGAATTTAGTGCGCTCGGTAATCGGGAAAAATGTCCATCGATCCGGTCAAAGCCGAGCTGGGCCGCGCCTCTTTGGCCGATTTCATTTTTTCCGTCATATTTATAGCGGCGTCGATTAGCGCGATTTAGCTCGTAACGCGCGGACGAAGCGGTGCCAGAGCCGGGACGAAAAATGCGGATCGTTTTGGCATCCCATCAATAACGACGACTCGCCGGTCAGCATTTAGCAGGGAAAATTTGATCGTTACATAAAGGACGCGTTATTACCATCCTGAACTTTAATCATTAATCACATTCGGAGTTCAGGTTCGTCAATACTTTGGCCAACTTGAGATTTCGGAAAGTGACTCTGCGCACCTGCTCTCCCTCTTTCTCCCTCTCCCCATCCTCTGTATTACTCTCCCTTGCTCGCTCGGTCCGTATCGAATAAATGGGTCGAGGGGAAGCCAGTGTAATATTATAACACTGTTCCTTGTCCCCATCATTTGTAGCTGAAGCCCGGCCAAGTTTCGATATATCATGAGGCGTCTCAATGACGTGAAACCAACTAGTGATGGTTGCCAACCGAGCCGGTGGAACGCGCCGATTTAATTAGGAATTGATAGCTCGCTACTCGACGACAAATTGCCGCGCGGATTCCGTTCGATTCCGTTTTAATAACAAAACTCGTGAATAATCAATCACCGGATAGACCTCGCGTCTCTTTCCAACTGTTTATCGATATTCCACCGCTACTTCCCACTCCCGCACATTTGCACAATCAATTTTTTTCCTCGATCATTCCATTCCATTTACCGACAATTTATTCATCGGTCATTTCCATCTATTGACGTGCAGTTACCGAGTGTCTCACGCGACGTTGCGCGAACATTTTAACCGCCAACGGAAACCACTTTTGACAAGTTCCTATTCCCTGCACGAAACAGCGCCATCACGTGACCCGCGACTCAATCGCTCCTGGGAAAACGTCTCTACCCGAGTCGGTTCGTCTTTTCAGCTCTTGACCGTCTTAATGCCTCCGCGTTGCATTCCAGCTCCGTTTCGCCGCCGCTTTTGTTTTCCGCCGCGCGCCGGGAAATTAGGCAACACTTTCGGAAATTCGAGTCGCGACTCGTAATAACGCCAGCGACCTGGAACACTCGACGCTCGCCTTCCATTAAAAATTAACGGCCGAGATTGAAATTGATGAGGACTGGGGAAATAACGGACGCTGGAAGGATTATTTTGGCGGGTGCCTTAAATGAATAATTACGCGCGACTCTTGAGCGAGGTTTGGAAGACGCGGGAGCATCTCGCGTTATAAACCAGCGCCAAGGTTGTTTTCAGATTTAAAAGAAATAAACTTTCATTCGGCAAACTACGCTTTTTTGTTAAGTGGCGGTTTGTAGAGTTAAGAAGAGTGGAAGAGAGAGAGAGAGAGAGAGTAGATATGTATATTTATGACGTTTTGGGTGGAATGAATCATATGCGTGTAATTTATTTGACACGCCTGTCACCAGGTGGCGTACGTGACGCTACGATAAAATGCAAATTGCGAATGTCACGGCTCGCAAGTAAAAATTAATGTCCAACCACGTTGTTATTTCTGTTTTATTTAATCCAAACTAATTTATATAAATTGCATTAGAACCGTATGTATACGGCGAGATGGGAAACACGATCAAACGCGTCCTCTCGCGCTACCCGCATAAATCTCACCGCGACACTCGATTCTTGGCACGATGGCGAAGGCGGCAACGCTCGACACGGCTCGCAAGAAAATAACGAAAAATGAGTAATAAGGAAATTTGCGAAATTTTCGCACGTTGGTGGTATTTCAGGGGAAACGCGTCGTATACCGTATATTATTTACCGCGATTCGAACCATCGAATTTCCCTGGTTTTGCGCACTTGGCCTCGTCTTTTCCCGCGACGGGTTTTCATCGAGCGCAAAAAAAAAAGGAAAAGAAGCTTCGCGGGGAGACGTCGAGGGCCCGCGCGAGAATAGAAACTGACGAGCGCCGATATCGCCATGGTCGTTTTTCACTAGAACGTTTCCATTGTTTTGGACGGAGACGGGCGGTCATAAAGTTATTTTGATTTGGAAACGTCGCGTAGGAAATCGGCTCTTTCACTCAATAATGCCCGGCTTTACGATCCGTCGGGTCTACATAAATAAAGGTATCGGATTAGACGGAAGACGGCGGCGGCGGTGCACTTTACACACTTTGCAGAGACGAGGATGCGTCGCCCTGGCGACCGAACATCCCCCGTTACTCGATTTATGGAGAATAATCCCCACGCTCGATCGCATACCAGAGATTCGGTCATCTTCTGCTCGGCCGGCCATCCGCCCGCCTGGATGCTTTCCGGCTTCCGTCAGCCTGGAATGCCCTATCGCCCCCCCCCTCCCCCGCCTCATTTGCCATATATCTGGACCATTTCACATGTTTTCCTGCAGTCGCATTTTAACGCCCAGCGTCGACATCCTTCTTCCCATCGAATTTAAATCTCGAGTATCGCCGACAATCGGCAGAACCCGATGGAACTAAAGCAGACGGTGTCTGGGCAGTGTCGGCGTTCGGAATAAAAATAACCGATGTTTCTCGTCGCAGCTGGGCGAATTTGGATAAGACGAGATTCCCGTGTGGCGGGCGAAAATATTTAATCGAATACTTGGCAAACAAGCGCGGGAGTAATGCGAGAACCGGCAACGAAATTGTAGCCCCTGGTGAAATATTATTAAGGAATTTTATTACAGATGCGTTAAAACAATATCGGTTACGGGATATAATGATAGCAGGCATCCCTGGTTCGTTTAATAAAGTCGGCTGTTTTGCACTAGTTCCTACCCGGATGAAAATCCTTGGCGAAAATTGAATATACTTATATAACCTCGTACACCGGAAGGGAACTTTGCCTCTGTCTGATATCGGGTTTTCGCGGGACGCGTTACCGGTAAAGGCATCGCGCGAAAGTCGTTCATGAAAATTAGTCACGGTTTTTGCTCAAAACATCGGCGAATACCGAATTCGCGGCTCTTACGCAAATTTCCCCGCTCGTCGGTTTTCGAGGAATAAGTCTTTACTCGGGCTTTAATCGTTTCGGATATAATTACACTTGTACTCGAGGAGGCGTAGCGTGATAAGATACGGTGTACATTTAATTTCGCGCATATTTTTCCGATTATAAAGTTCTCGCAAGTTTTTACGCCGACTTGGCATTAAAGCGCATTGGCGTTAATGACTCGCGGCATGTGGCTCGTCTATGGCGTGCTGCTAATTACTCGCCGGTGCAGGACCAGGCAATAAATTACTGTCGCTTCTTTGCGCCAGTTTATTTCGTTCTTTGCGCGACATGTCTGTCCATTCGGAATCGGGCTGTGCCGGTTATCGGCACCGGCAGACTGCCGCAGTCCGACTCGCCTCGTATTGCCCGTGATTGGCTAACGAGGTTTTTACATGAAGATGAATTAGACTTAATGTGACGGAACACGCGGACTATTTCCTCCACAACGGTTGGCAGTCGATTACGGCGGGCAAAAAGTCAACGACGCCGTGGCAAAAAATTGCAAATATGCGATATTGGCTCGATCGAGGTTAATACGAATTCGTTAGGTCGAACACCTCCCGCGCGTTACTTTCGCAGATTTTTGTTTAACTATTCATCTCCCTTCCTCTCGTCGCCGTAAATAACCTTCAATATTTTAAATACATCTTTGAAATCGGTTGAGTAACTGGAAGGATATATTATAGGATATCACGATACATGTGTTGTACAAAAAAAGTGATCCACCTGAACGTGATTCGAAACTACACACTAGACTACGATATAAAATAGTAATTTTTTTCATAGAATATTTGAATCATGATATATGATATCACGATATACTTTACCATAGTGGACTAACTTTGTTATATATACAATATACTACACCGGTTTCATTTCGGTCAATGTCCGAGTAAGTGTTAATTGAGATGCCGCAAATTCTTTCAGGATTTTACTTAAAGTGGAAAGTCGACAAAAAAAAGGGCGCGGGAAAGTGAATGAAATACGATCCAGGCGGGCGGGCGAGAGAGATTCTTCGCTTTTTGTCGCTCGGGGCGCTTCCATTTTCCAAACGCGCGTCGTACCGAACGTGATTTGACGCTCGGCATTCAACAATTCAGGACGATTAAATATTTCCAAGCCCTTCAAAGGTGTCACGCGAGCATCGGATACGTCGGCGCCCAGTGCCTCGCCGGCACCGCGCGACGGCCATATTTGTACGGCGACGTTTTCACGCTCACGCCGCGTCGGAGTCGTCGCGACGTCTTATTTAATGTATAATTCAAATTTCAGCGTATGAATAATGTGCGATGATGTGCATGGTGAAGCGGGGCGGAGAAGACGGCGAAGAAGAAGAAGAAGCGGTGGAAGTAGGCGAGGGTGGCGCGGGAGGGGTGGTGAGGGAAGAGGAGAGCGAGGGGGCGTTGGCGGTGAAACGCCCGTCTTCCTGTCCGCGCTCGCTCCGACTGTAACGCGATAAATATTAGAGATGAGCCGCTTTACTCCGTCTTGCTCTTTTCCTCTTTTCACACTTCCCCCACTCCAGCGTGAATTCGCGCTCAACTATTCATGACCGGAGTAATGTTTCGGCGCGGCCTGAACTGCCGACTTGACTCGATATCATCGAGTCGCTTCTTTCGGAACCGGTTCCCGTACCATTCCCTAATTCGTCACGTTTCCCCCAACGACCAATGGGCACCTCTCACACCTGTCACACGGCCGACGACAATATGGCCCCTCGGTTTATATTTCGCGAAACATCCGCATTTTCAAATTCAAAAAAACATTTTCAAATCACTCTATTTCTCTCAAGTCTGATACTAACAGAAAAACTTGACTGGTCATCTCCGCATCACCCGTTTGGAATTTTCTTCCGACATTGGATCAGACAATTTAAATATTAATAATTTTGAAAACCAAGTTGTTAAAATCAAAAAGTGTCACTTTTTAAATTGCTTTTCTTACCTGCCTTCAGTTGTTGTTTTTTTTTTTTTCGTTACTCATTTTACAGCGATGCGACATTTAAGAATCATTTGCATAGTCATATTTTATTTTACCGAATGTCACCTGTATGACCGCGCACGTCGGAGAGCCAGACTGTGGAACGAATGCAAAATACGTGAGACAAGAAGCGCGCTTTCATTACGGCAAGTATATTATCTGTGTAAATATTATTGTCAGGAAACACGCGGATTGGTATTGTACGTTGCTTCCATCCGACAAGTTAATATATCTTCTCTTAATGCCAGACTTGATAGGAAAGCCGCCGACAGCAAAGATGACAGTTGAGAAATTGAAAATGCCGGATTATAGAATTTTATGTGATGGAAATATCCAGAATGCTCTCGCGGAAGCAAATGACAGTGTTGTCGTGATATTTTCAAAAAAGAAAACGCAACTCTTTTCACAGCGGACTACGTTACGGAAACACTGATCCACACTCCGCCTTTGCGACAGTAAGAAAAGGCAAATCGAATGAGCAATGCAAATTCCGGTATTAAAATTCGTACCAAAAAATATTAATAGCGATTCACGAATAGAGAGAAATACATTTTTGACAAGGAGTAAACATATTTCTTTTATTCTTATTATTTGCTTACTTCTGTAACGTAATGATATATTTTTTATATATTTGTATAAACATACACGTACATGTACGACATATATGTATGTAGACGTGTAACGAAATGAAAATGATATAATTTAGATGTTATTACTCGGGAGCAATCGTCGAATTGCAATTCACAGTTGACACACGAACAGGTACATCCGAGGTTTAAAACGGAGTCGTACGAATATGAATTGCTGAATTAACAATTTTCGTCTTGCCGTGACTGGCATTTCACTCCAGTACGGCTAAATAGACCCTCAATCGCATTCGTTGCGTACAATCGGATGACGACACTGGCGCGCGGCCAAACAACCGTACTGGAACGTCACGTTTCCTTCGACTTGTCCCAGTGTCGTTCACCCAAACATCACGGGTTCGCAAATCGGACCAATTATGGCTAGTGAGCTGGAATTTCCATAATGTTTAAAAGAACGACAGCACCGCAGCCAGCGCCAGGCGAATACCTTACTTTACGGTTACAAATGACCCAGACCGTCCATTTATTTTACAACAGACTGAACTTAGTATCGGAGTATTATTGGCAATTCTGACGAAAACGAATTTCACGGATAAACTCGAACGAATTTGATGAATTTAATTTGGAATGACTGAAATGAGAATGAGTGAGTGAGTTGAAATTGGTTTAAAAGCCATTAAAGGCAAACAAGCTCGCAAACATTTTCAATCGTTTCGACTGTATTTTGTGTAAAATGATTTTGTAGCTTTTGTAAGTTTTAACCGTTTTATTTGTCTCTATACATTTTTACTCCTGTGCTTGTTTCATTCAACCAGTAGTAATAATCTTCTGCCTCAAGCATCAAATGTATGCTGGAGTATTATGGGGTGGTGGGGGGAGAGGAGGGTAACAAGTGGGCACTGGCCTCACTTGATCATTAGATGCAAGCAAATGACAGCTGGCCATTTGAATTGTAAATTTCCCTGTTTTCGATGCTCGCCGTTATGAATGTCTCTCTCAACATTGTAATATTCGTATGGAATCCATTTCGCATAAAAAAAACAAACAATGCCGCTCGCCAAATAAGAGTGCGAGGGGATTTTATATCCCCGAAATTATACTTATGTCCTGTTGTTTGCTGTTCGAAACGCTTAAAACATACGCGTACTTTAGTTTTCACATACATATTTTGACATTATCAATTTCCCACATAACGCCACTTCGCGTGTTTTATCATACCATTTCGATGCAACTGTTTTTGTATCACCGAAATTCTATTCCGTTGTATTGTAATTCTATAAGAGAAAATGATTTATCTTCGATATTGAAAAACGCCTATTTAGGAAAGTAAATGTCTGTTATACGTTATCCGCATTTCCTTTTGCCGATTCTTTCTTTTCACATTGCAAATTTATCGTTACTTAAATTTGTTCCAAAACTTTCCCACTCGGTTCAGTTTAATTCGCGAGATGACAGAGTCGCTTCGTGAGAAGTAAAGCATACGATTAAAAGGCAATTTCTATTATTTCAGTTTACAGTCAACCGAACATAATTTATACAACGTTGTAATAAATGCGTCGAATCCACGTCGGTCGATTTCTCGGTGTTTTACTAGACAGGTATAAAAAATGAAGATACGAAAATGCATAAAGACCGAGCTGTAAAAAATGTCGTTTAACATCAGACATAAAGTTGCCAGAAGATTTCGCAAACGATGTCATTTCCGAGTGCGACTTTTCGCGAAGTACGTTCCAATACGAAGTGTTATAATTAAATGAGCCGAATAAGGGAAGGGAGAGGCAGTAATTACTTTAACAAAGCTCGACAATTCGCTGGGTAATAAAATGCTGCGGCGCAATTAGTCAACGCAGTGGTTCCGTCTTTCTTTGGGTGCGCGAAACCGTGCGAACGTCGGACCGCAAGTGCTCGCCGGGTTTTTTAATCGTTTTCGCACCCCGCAGTATCGCTGAGTTACGTCGTGCGTTGTCGGTAGGAACGTGCCGCAGTTGATTATTTGCCAGACAGGCAGAAATTATGGTCTCGTAATGTCAGTCGGAAGGCCGTTTCGTGGCGTATTCGTTCCTTCGTTTCTTAGCAGGGGAAAAGAAGCGACGACGACGACTCGGTTGGAGGTGAAGCCTGCCGGCCATAGTGTGTGAAATTGATATAAATGAGGCATGAAGTTTATGGCGGACGGGGAGATTTCGTGTCAGAATGGAAGAGCGGGAGTGAGGGGGGGGGGTGGTATCGCGGTGTTTGAATCCGCATTCTTCCCTGTAATTGAAATTAATTATTAGCAGTCGCGTTTAATCGTAATACCAGAACGACAAAAATGTGGTATTAATTGAAAGGCGTATTTAATTGTTTTCACGTAAATACTTATCCGAGTATTTTGCGTACACGTCATTTTCTCGTCTCTCCTCTTCGATTCCTTTGCCTCTTAGCAAAACTGTTATTTCAAATGAGAAAAATTATTTACGTCGGTGAGGTAAGGACGGTCACGATTGGCGCAGCTGCTGCCACTGTTGTGACCTGCCAATTTCGCGTGACGAACGACTATGAGCATGACTAAAGTTAGCTTCTCTCCATACATAGGTGCCGGCAGGTCGTGCGTACGCAATTTGAAACCGGACTGACATTAACGATCCTCGGCTCAATGTCATCTGCATGAATATTATTACAGTGATGCGGAAACACTCCGCGACTTGAGCACATCACCGTCGACTACACTCGTGAAATGTTCTTTCAAACCGTCTGTGAAAATGCATTTGCATTTTCCGCATGAAAAGAGGAACGAGTCGCTTACGTGCATTTTCCTCGTCACTGAATCTGATTATGGTTATCACAGTGAAGATCGGACAATGGGGATCAGTCGGATATTTTCAAATAATAAATATTCGAAAGAATAAAAAAAAAGGACTAGCGGTGGCAATGGGAAGTGGTAGACAAATGTATATTAAACGAATAACGTATTGGAAAAATGTCGAGGAAAAATTGTTGTCAAAGTTTCAATGTACAAAGTGGTATATGGAATTCCCGTGAAATAAAAAAAAAAAAAAAACGGTTAGGCTGACGAGCCGCGATAGAGCCAGTATCCCACACCACACTCGGCGTGGAGGGCCGATGTTGAGACACAGAACAATCAGAATCTGAGCGTGCCTCACGGTAGACCCACGCCAGTAGCGGGCCGGTCGGGCCGCAAAGCACCGTGC
>JABFPT010002844.1:1280-13919 GCA_022817245.1 Nixonia krombeini
CCATCTCAGACTCATCTCAACTTCTTGTTTAGAAGCATTATTTTGTAGCAGTATTCTACAAAAATAAATTTAAGTGTACAAGGAATAAAAAAACTATCAAACAACAAAACACAATTAGAATTACATCAAATCAACCATGCGCTTATTTCGATCTTACAGATGAAATGATAATAAAAGCAAATAAAAATGCACGTATTAAAACCATTAAAAATTAAAAAAAAATCATGTGAAAATGTTATAAAGTACATTTACTCATAAATGGTAATATAATAATAGAAGTAATGAAATAATAGAGGTAAGTCAGAGATCGTTTGTTTCGAGTTATTCATAAGCGTAAAAACACTATGCTACTGGGTGTATTTGAAAACACGAAGTTACGGAAAGCTTCGTCAACCACTCTCGCATTTATCGGATCACACACGTCACACCATCTCACGTATAAACACACCCGCAATAACCAAACTATTTGTCGGTTAAACCCCATGAACTGAAGTACACTACTTTCGTGTTCAGTCTGGATTGTCGGAAATACAAATTTTGTCCAGAGCCAATTTTGTCCAACGTCAACGCGACAAACGTCCGTAGACCCGTGATTACGATAACCGCGCAAGTTATTACTCGTTACTGCATTTGCTATAGGTATGAATGCAACAATGTTTTAGTCTGACATTGCCTGCAACACTTTATTAAGTAGAAATATTAAATCACGCGACTGAATACAATTCAATGAAAATATTTCATACTAATTTAATATAATTAATTATTCGTTGAAGTAAGTTAAATATCAGCTGAAATCAGGCACGGTTCCCTTTGATACATAAAACCGTTTATTTGGAATATTTACACCACAATCCGAAATATACAATCCCTCTTTCAAACTGAAACTCCATCTGGATGTACTTGTTACGGGATACAGATCACGTATAACTTCTATGACAGGCTATAATATTAAAGTTACAGTACAATTAATATTTTGTGTTGGCGAAACATGTTCTAAAAATATATACCACATGAGTGTTTTTTATTGAACGTTACAATTTCCTTTCAAGTGCGATGGGAGAATGTAAGTCATTAATTTGTATAAATTATCTACTCATTTTACTTACCATGCCACGTATAACTTTACCATATGTTGGACCGCGCGTTTTCGATTGAGGAAGAATAGTCAAAAAAAATATTGAAGTCAGCATTGTCATATTTTTCCTACTGAGTACGCTTAACCAACCTGGACCATGAGGCACAAACATTGCGCCGTCCGCTTTGTAGTATTTTCCATAAATTGTACACGATATCTCTATAGCGACATGTAACATAATAACAATAACATTTTTTAATAACGTTAATTGTGAATTCAGTTTCGTTGAAAAAAATCTAGAAAACAATTTTTGCGTTGCTAAATCAATTCTGTAAACTAGTACTACTGTTAATATTAGAATGTACAACAGTTTTGTCATTCAATCCGTTATTTCTTATGGTTGGAAAACAAAATTATTTTCTCGATCTGAGGATATGCAAGTGTGTGTGGAACTCTTTTTTTGTAATGAAACATAATTTAAAATGAAAATTTTCAATTGCATTTAATAATTAGATAAGAGGTCATGACCTCATGAAATAAGACATCATGAGTGAAAACGGAAGTCATACTGTCATACTGTAGACCTAATATAAATCTTTTTAACAGTAGTTATGGCCGACTAATGTTTCACTATAAATTTACCAAACATTTCACCATCAAATGTACACATAGAATATCCGCACATGATAGCCTATATGATTTTGCTGTAAACAAGCAACACTTTCCTTCATTCTCCCCTTAACATGCTGATATTAGGTATTTTTGGAAAATTTCTATTATCCAAATTTCTTATTGTTCATCATTCAGCTTCATGTACGTATATCAAATTTGATACAGCTTTTCTCAACATTTACAGCCTTAATCGAAGTATGTGAAGTTGTGACCTGCCATTATGTCTTCATATCCTACGTATAGTGGGGTACCCTTGTAACCAACTCCAGGTTTCGTTACATTCACAAGCTCCACAAAATTTTTTACGATTGTCGGATACATTTTACCGAATAGTCCAACTTCAAATGTTCCCATATCAATGTAGTCATGTTTATTATAATAAACTGGCACATGCGCTATTTGAAACCATACCTATGCAGTTATAGTTTTAAAAAATCATTAGTCATTTTTATTTGCAAAAGTAGTTACACAAAAAATACACAATACATGTAGATGTGTAGAGTAATGTTTCGAACAATTACTTTTGCGAGCAACTATATAGCAGCTATGTGTAAAAGGGGAATGTCATTTTCTGATTGGGCGGTTATTCGAATAAATTACGAAACATGCAAATAATGAGTAATAGCATCCTATCACAATATAATTATACTTACAGTGTGTGTAACTTCTAACGGATACCTTACAAGTGCTCCAGACGAGCAAAAGGCGATTTTTATCAGTTTAACCAAAAAAATTAGTATTTTGTAGATAAACATTTTTTAAGACAATTTTGTATAAATTTTGTGCTAATCAATTAACACTGTATGATTTACATATATTTATTAAGTTACTTTCCTATTTAATTCATAAACTGTTTGCAGTACAGATAGATGCCTAAAAATGAATAACATAATTTGAATACGTGAATTATAATTATTGTTAGAAAATTAACTGGTTTTAGAAAGTTGCATGATGATGGTAGAATAAACAAAAAAGAAATAATAAGAGAATCAATTCAATAAAATAAACTAACTATGCTTTGCAATTTTACAGAATATTGTAAAGTAGGAGAGTGTTAAAGTAAGAATTAAAACAATCCTCGAATTTCTTTTCATTCATTCAAACTCACAGCGTGGTCCATTCAACTAAAAATGTATCGAATTTTGACTTCCATGAAGTACCAGATAATCTTATGTTGATGGTACATCACATGCCTATCGTCAGTTCCACTGACGACAACTGACTTCAATATCTCTTTTTTCCATAAGGCGGAAATGAATAGTTCTCATTGCGGCCGCCATTTATATTCACACATATCATTTTTACCTCTGTCAACCTTACACGTCTAACACACGTATCCCACGCATTCCACATTTGTTCAACTGTTCTGAACCATTCGTATCTTTTATTTCTTATTATTTTCGCATTACTTTTTCGTTCCCTAGAATTTTTTCTTGTTGAATAGTCCATGGTGAACTATACTCTTTTTTAACATTCTAAGTTTTTCAAAAATTATCGTATTTAACCTCTTGTGGACGAGCGATTCTGAGTATCGTCTTGTTTCGCATTATGTTAATTTAATTAATAAATGAAAATAAGCAATGAGATAGCCGGGCTAAATATAAATCTTCTTTTCAAAATATTTAAATAAATTTCTCTCCCATCACACCATCTTTGTTATTATAAATTAAGGTAAGGGGTCTAAGTCTGAAGGCGAAACAGCGGCACGAAGCTGAACAAAAATTTCACGTCAGTGTGTTAATAAAGGGAGGGAAGGTAGGCGACCACACGCAACAAATGTTTGAATGTGAAATTTGACGACGAGTATTTCAAACAGAAAATCCGAACGTTTTACTGTGACGTTGCGAAGAGTGCAAAAATGAGCAAGTTTTTAGTTTAGGGTATTATTTCGGATTAAGCTAAGGCTTAATCAAGTTCTGGATAAGTGGTTCATTATTTAACAATTACTTTATTACTCAGTAATTAATAATATTCATTTCGTGACTGTGAAAATAAACAGAACATTCAGAGTCGCGGTAACACTACTTTGCTTAACACTTATGGTTACACTACTTATATAAGGAAAGGAATTCTACAGACACTTATCTGAATCTTTATACGATTGTGACTCTATAAAAGTACGTTTCATACTGGTAGGTATAAAAGTGGATTTTCATAAAGTACTTTATTGCTAATATAATTTACAGCGCCTATGAACAAGTAAGTAACGTTATTTATTAATAGAGAGTACTATAAGTGAAACACAGGAGGAAAATGTAAAAAGGAAATGTGCTTTAAATGTGTACATAATAAATATAACGACTCGAAAGGAAAAAAAAGTTTTTGTGTAGAAGTACATTTAAGAGATACATATTAGATGCGCTCGATTTACGAGGGAGAGACAAATAAAAAAAAAGAAAATAAAATTATATCAAAGAGCAAGTGAGCAGAAAGTTAGTCGCGATTAACGCGTGAACTACGTTACACCTTCCGCAGCGTGTGTAAAAACGTACCATAAGTTAAAATCAATACGTGCGAAATAATTGCAACGTGACTATTTGCTTACATTTCTCCATAAAATTAGATACAGTCTGCGTAAGTCTTTAATGTACGCGCATTAATGATTTTACGATTTTTTTTTGTGCTGATATAAAAATAATGCATTTACGTACGTGTACTTGTCTGTGTTATTCTTCAGACGTAGAAAAAATATAGATACAGGTATAGATACTGTGTAAGTACATATTAAATTCGTTACTTTAGATGAGGTAAAACTGTGTACACAGAATTAGGTAGAATATATACACCTTTGTATTAGATGACTTTATTACACCTTTGTATTAGATTCTTATTTGCAGTGTATCGTTAATAAATTCTTTGCTTTATAAGTAGTGAAACTACTACAAATGAGAAAAAGAAATCAATGAAAAGTAATAAACGACTATATTGTCAACATATATATTGCGTCTTACTTCTTTTCATGAGTGTAAAGACGCGAGCTTTCTTCATGCGGTTTTCCACGTCAAAGGGATGTCTAATTGACGTTCGGACTTAATTTGTGTGCCAGATTCTCTGTTTCTTCACTGTATCGTTGACTGTTTAATTTAGTTGGAAGATGTGTTAGACTTTTTGGATTCTTACTATATTAGAATTAATTGGATTTCGCGAAAGAACTATTTATGCCACAAAAAGGGATAAGCTATAAAATGTATAGAAAAAGTTTATTGACACCACAGGTACCTTTTTTTTCTTAATACCTTAGTATTTTCAACGGCAAATAAATGTGTAAAGTTTGTACCCTGTATGCCTTTTTTACTAATTGTTGACAAGAAATTGTAGATTTAAACATGGTATTAGTTTTTCGTGAAAGTTTAATATCTTGCCACATATCGGTTATTGCAGAACTTGCCAAGTTGCAAGAAAAACTAGAGACTTAGGTTACAGTTCTTAGTTAAAAGGAAAATGTAACTTCCGAAAACACTTCTGGTGTAAGAAACTGTGTGTTAAATACTGCCAAGTTGATAAAAAGGATTCTTACGTCACTTATGATCTTCCGTTCAATTTAGAAATTAATTTATATTATACATGAGTTTAGAAATTCATATATAATTCTGAACGTGCCATGAGAAATAATGTCGTAATTTGTTCCAGGATTAACTATCTGCCGCAACTATAATGTGGAGACTTTGGCAGTACCGTTCGTGTACCATTTTTTTAGTAAAAAATGTGCAGCACATGATTAATTTGAAAGTGTAAAAACGTGGAAGTATTACGTTACACAAAAGTGTTTTAAATATAAGAATTTGCATCCTGTGATTTCGACATGTATAGAATATTGAATAACAAACACTATCGATGGTCAAAAATTGCGTTACTTTTTATTGGGCAATGGTTTACTTTACCAAAATGTTTAATTGCGAACACCACAAGTTACATGATACAACTAATAATAATCTTTTTCTCGGGACTGGTATAAATATCAAAGTCATACATCTTACTGACATTGAATTTCTGTAATCCACAATTAAAACAGAAAGTTTTTTTAATAATGACTTTTTACTTTTATGTCTTGACTATGCGTCGTAATATTTCTTAATACTAAATTGTACTAGCCACGGATAACAATTTTCATGTTTAATGTGTATAGCCAGTTTTGGATAATTCAAAGTATTTTTGCATTTGTGTGTTGTCACATGAATACCTACGCGGTAACTAGACAGATTTAAGAAAGTTTTAAGCATTTTATATGAAAAGGAATGTTCATATATAATATGCATTTTCTTTCTACTTCAGATACAACAAATTTTACAGGAAATAAAAGAATATCACGAGTATGTTGTGAAGATTATTTACAGTCAAGTGTTTTTTAAATCAGTACAAAGATATCGAACAATTGTCTGTGGATTAGCATGTAATGTATTTCACATTCTCTACATGACAAATATCTGATCGACAATTTTATAGTAAAGAACAACGATATCATGTATGTCAAAACTAAAACTGACATATATGTATATATTAATTGCATGTAAACTTATAACAGTAACAGTATCTATCAGTTACTTGAAAAGTCATCAGGCAGAAAGTGCTTTAATAAAGACTGTTACGATTTTCATATAATTTTCCGATTTTCATACATTTTTCCGATATCTAAAAATCGCCGCCAATGACCGAGCTGTAGACCGGATGTAACACATCAGCGCACTCCAATCACTTGTGCCAACCAATTCCCGTACATCCCAAGTTGCTCACAGTACCTCGATAGCCACCAAAATCGACAGGTCCACTGAGCCAAAGTTCAAGTCCACCTTACCTTCACCGAAAACACTGCAAGAGTCATAAAACGGACACCCGCGATCGAACTCGTGCTCGTCATTTACCATATTTTGACTCATACCCGCCGTCACTCTGTCCGTCGACCTACCGAATTATCGTTCCAACAATTATCAAAATACACACCCTTACATACATACACACACTAGATTATTGTAAAGTCGTGCAGATATCGTTTCAATAAACTACTACGTTCCAACAGGGATTTCTGGAGTTATCACTCAAAACCACCCGACCTTCCGGAAACATAGCTTTAGCTGCAAAAAAGGTACAACCGACCCGAGTCACAACCGAAAGCCAGGGCCATTGAGAGGGCAAATAATGAAAACGAAAATTTGTATGAAAAACATAAGAAACTTTTGTTGAAATACAAGAAAATCCCACTCTTGTGCAATGTCAACAATTCGAGTGCTAACGGAAGTCCGAAGTTTTATTTGTTACAAAAATGATGCCGTTGCAAGTCCTTGGTTTTACTATGTGTTTTTTTTGTATATTTTAAAGGATACTTGATCATAGATACGCGGAACAAATTTGGCTATTCTTGCGACGCAAGCATTATCACTATTTACTAATGAAGTACTGTAATATAATATTTGAAAACTGCTCCTTTGCGCAGTGTACTTACTTTGATTTCTGTACTCTTTACTCCTTTCACCTTACTATTTTCATATTCTGTATTTTGTTTTGTATATCTATTAATTTGTTAATAATATAAATTTCTCATTAACATATATAGTTGCTGAATTAATAGTGTTAATAATAATGCATATGACTAGAGATCGAGAAAGAACAGTTTCTTCTTTCATTGCCATGTTTAAATCAGTTAACACAGATATCATAACGCTATTTTTTATATTGGCCTTTACTGCTTTTCACTTGATGATTATGATGATGGCATGCGGTAGAATTAAATTACTTAGGTAAGCGATATTAGTTGGTAGAGTACAATACATATTATGTGTACACGAACAAAGTCAGAAAAATAAGTGATTAAGTAATATATAAAAATAAAGAATGTAAAATTTAAGTAGTGTATAAAATTAAATGATTAATAAGTATATTCTTTGAGGTACCAAATTAAAGAACTCGGACATAATTTACTTAATTCTGAAATCCAACTGGGTGAAGAGATTTTATCTTCGATTCTACATAATTACTTCACAAGTTATATGAGAGTGAAACAGTTAGTGTTGAACAACGACTTTATAATGTACAAGATGTATAAAAAAGTACAAGTACTGTTTATTGATACGTTTTCTGTTAAAGTTTTATTAACCTTGTTCAATCCATTTATGGAGTATACATGCTGCTTACACTAGGAAGCTTTTTATGTCATACTACATTTATATTGGGTGATGTAAGAGATATATAACATTTTTATCAATAATTTGCATTATTTCACGTGACATGGAGGTGCAATGACAAGACACGTCGTGATCCACTGCAAAATTGTTTGCTTTTCAACTTTCAAAGAGAAAATTTGTCACAACATTTTTCTCAACATATTATTAATGGAGATTAGCGTGACAATACAATTGAATTAAACTATTCTCTCGAATTTAGTAAAATGTAAAAATGCACGCTTAAGCAAGGGAAGGAAGTGCACAGTTGCAAACTCGGTGACAAGATGTGGAAAAAAACGACGCCGTGCATTACATTCCACATGATACTAATGAACTAGCGTCCTTGCCTAGCCTTTACTTGAGGCTGATAAACCTCTGACCACACGTAACATCATTATTATCGACTGCTTTCTTCCATTCGGAAATGACGAAAAATTGTACATACAATGAAAATGATTGAATTGACAATGTCGCATAATAATAAGTTCAGATAATGCATAAGTTTGAGATAAACAATACTTCCATAGACTCTTAATATATACAGATTTAATACTAAACATCTCTTTAATTAAGATTATTCATTTATTGCAGGTCTATAAAAGGATTCGACTTACACTACATGTGAATAAACAAGTGGATATGATCTGTGCAGTAGTTATTCAAACGCTTATATCACACGTATACTGTTTCGTAGCTCAAAATCTAATCAACAATAGCATTAAACTATACGAAAAGATGTGCGTTTATTTGTATTAAATAAATGTGAAAGAATGAGGCTTGGAGAGAGTGTTCCGTCGCAACATATTTATATATGGAAAAGAAATGAACTAACTAACACCTTAATTGTCAGTAAATATATACAATACAACAATATCAATATAACACTAATGTTTTATTTTATGAAAAAAGTAGATGTTTTGTGAGTAACAAGACATATCTTGCTGCGTCTTTACTCTCATTTAACAACTATAAGAAAACGGCAAGAAAGTTCTATCTTTGTAGGCTCTTCAGCATGCGCCTTCAAGATCCATTGCAAGGGACATTGTATTCTATTGCCTAGCGCAGAGATTAACGACACGTCCACCGCTATAAAGATTCATATTTGTACAACTTACCGATCATTGGTACCTCTTGTGATGCCCATCAACGAATCCGGGCATTTAGGTACTTGTAGGAGTGAATATCCACCCACAATATAGTCAATGTTAAGACATTTTTTGTGTAAAAATGTTAGATTCTCTCCGACTGTTGTCTTGTTAAGTACAAAATGTACGCACGTATATCTACTTAAGTGCTCTACCTTATTTATCCTCATCATAACAAAAAAATATTTACCTGCGTCTGATTTCGTCTTTTGAAGCAGGCATAAGCAAAAATTTCTTTAAAGCAGATTTTAACACGTAACACTATTCGCGGTATAAAGAAAATACGC
Source organism: Nixonia krombeini (assembly GCA_022817245.1). Lineage (NCBI taxonomy): Eukaryota > Metazoa > Arthropoda > Insecta > Hymenoptera > Scelionidae > Nixonia > Nixonia krombeini. The sequence goes on from JABFPT010002844.1 coordinate 10,615, forward strand.
GAGAATAAAGAATATACTGTAGAGACTGATGAACGACACGCTGAGCTAACCCCGTAAGGGAATAATAAGGGAAGCGCCGGCATTAGATCTGAAATCAGAAGCCCTGCAGAACTACTGGAAAGCTCGATAGCTGCAGAAACGACGCTGCCGCGCTAGAACACTACAGCTTCAATCAACAACAGTACAATCCAAGGCAGTCTTCAAGGGATATCACATAACATATAGAAACTTTCGAATTATATTTTACTTCGCAAAGAAGGTGGCCTGGTACAGCCATGGTGCTGGCACAGGTGGCGTCTATTCGCACCTAGGCATCGTAGCTTGCGTTGTCTAGTACAGGACATGCCGGAAGTAGCCTTAGTTTAAAATGGGAATAAGAGTGTAAATAGAAAGAGCTCTGCTACACTTCCACACATTTTCTTTTCCTTTACAAAATTACTGTAGCTGCGTATGCAACGCAAACATCGTTTTCGTCCACGTTAGCCAATATAGATTGACAGAAGTTCAATAATGTCGCTCCGATATCGGGCAAATATTAACCGACACTAATTTCCATTTGGAAAGAAGCAAACTATTCTTAATAATTAATAAATAGGTGTATTCAAAATTGGCATAATCTTTCACTACTCTCACAATAAGCTTGCTTGGCGTATGAGACTTAGATAACTGAAATGTCAAATTGTCCTAAATGTAAAATAATTTATTCCAAATATCATTCAGTTGAATGCTTCGTTACAAAAACTTTTAGTTGTGTCAGTTTATGTTGCATGGATATACGTTGTATGTTGTGTAAGAAATAATAAGCCAATAATCTCCCTCGCATGCAATTATACTTGCCTACATTTTTTCAGTTGCAGGTTAACATGGTATAAAATGTCGAATAGAATGCAAAAGACAGTAATTGTACTCATGATACAAACCCAACATCCACTAAAGTTTTATGCTGGAAATATGGTTACCGATATCAATTCCATAAGTAAGGTAATGTGTAATAATACTAACATAAACATCACTTTAAAAAATTAATCAATGACGAAATGATATTTTCTTTTTTCCTAAGTTATGGCAAACCTGTTTTTCGTATGTCATATTAACTGCAGCTCTTGTAGAAAATATGTCTCAATACATCGTATAAGTATAAATATATATTGCATAATCAAAGACGATCTTTGGTATGAATTTATGTATGTTAGTGTATTATAAAAGCAGTTAAAATATTGCGCATGCTCATCACTATCTGTATGTAAAAAGGATAATAAATACTTGCAAAATATTACATAATCTAAAAGTTTTGTTATTAGTTGTAAATAACATTCATATAACGAGACGGTTTATACTTGTTAAATATGTGTTGAACAGTATATGTTTAAGAAAAACTAACCAGGTTTGCCTTTGTTGGTCATACTAAAGGCACTCTGGTTAGTGGAAGGTTTCAACCCCTTTCAAGACATTCTTTATGTGCTTTATGTGATTCCTATTCAACATTTAATTTGTACATACTGAACGTTTAGAGTGTAGAAGATAACACTTAAAAACTTGCAGGAGTGAAACTAAATAAGATGAAACGTTAGTGTCATTTAGCACTAACTTTGAAAAGTTGGGTCTGCAAAAAGCGATATAAGCTTGTATGTTTAACTGATATCGAAAAAAAATTGGAGATCCGGTAGGTCAAGCCACCACCACATAATTTATCTTTTTTTTCCCGAATATCACTGCTCCTGGTGATAGGGGCCCACATGGGTGTGATTCTTGATGTGCGCCACGAGATACATCTGATGGTATATAACACAAAGCTAAAATCCGAAGCTGATATTTTGCAAAAAATTGAAGGGGTATCCGTTTGGAAAAATACCGAAATTTATGTTTACACTAGTTGCAAAATTGCATTCTTTCGCATTTCTTTAAATATTACAATCAATGACTTTCAGAAAAATCTCTACTCAATAAAAGTTGACAAATAGTTTTATAAACTTGCATGTGCAGTATTTATGACTTGCAATTATTGCTTCAAGTCATTGAGTTCTATCAACTAAGTCGCATGACCGAAATATTGTATGCTGTTGACCACAAATAAGCAGCAATCGTCTTTAACTAAATGCATCTTACTTGATTTTCATGTTGAATTATGCATCTCTTTAATATTAGGTTTTACTCTTTAGCTAAATTCATTAACGTTTTCAGTGGGCAATGGCCGTTGTTACCAGAAATTGTTCAAGCAGGAATATTGTTATGGACATACAATAACTTCACAGACTTCCTGGGAAGATTTGTAAAGGATACTAATTCTATATTATTTTCTTCTTTGTTAATGTAACCACATTACTTTTCTTGAATTACAGCATACTACGTCTATCTGGTACAAATGTGTAAAAGGTTCCGAGAATGTTGCCGTTTTGTACGTGTACATTGATGAATTCTATTCTGTACTTCAACGTACTGTTTTCTTCACAAAATTGAAGAGGGTAAAAATGTTTAGATAGTGTAAATTGATTGTTCCACAATCTAAACTTGCACCAGTTTACATATGTTTCATATCATTAATATTACACGTTATAATGATCCTTATTTTACTGTCTATTAGATGAGAAGACTTTTCCACATGATAACAGATTTCCATCAATACTGTGACAGAACTTTGCAAAATAATACTAGTTTCATTCAAATACTAGAGAAAAGCAGAGTATCTGTTTTAATTCAAACAAGTAAAGTACTTTCTTTCTATTAAATAATCGTCATGAACTATAGTATTAAACATTAATATAATAGTGTCAAGGGATCATGGAATTATTAACATAACTTTGAAAAAAGCATATACACTACTATGTTTTACACTAAAGATTAGAAGTAGACAGTGTAGTAAAATACTTCACTCTGAATTGATATTATTAGTGAAAGTGAAATGGCACAAAAAGTCTTAATGTTTCTTTTCTGAAGAACATAGTATAATGCACATGTGGACATATTTCACATGATAATGTTGACACAATACAGAAGTGTTGATTTATTTGTTGAATTTTCAGGTATTTTAAGCAGTTCAGTTGTTACAGAAGTTGCATTACAATTAACAAATATGAAGTTATGTAGATTTAATTTATCAAATGGTTCTATTTTCATTATTTTGCAAAAATATGGAAATTATATGCTGATGTTACTCGGAAATTCCGTTTTGTGTCAAATATTAATAATGCATGGTTATTCCCGCTTTGTCTATCTAGAGTAAGTAATTAGTGATATACTAAAATTGATATATGATGTACAGACAACTGTACTTTATTATTCTGTTTTGACAAATTACAAATTTCTCA
>JABFPT010002845.1:5411-16745 GCA_022817245.1 Nixonia krombeini
AGATAAAGCCGCGCGCATGCGAGACAGACCGTCCTTTCGCCGCCGCCGTCTTTGTGCGTACCCGTTTATCGACTACTTGCAATATCATTACCGGTGTGTACACACACCGAGGCTTTGAGTTGCGACGCCGAATCACGGCGAAAAATCTCCTTCGCCGAACTTAATATATTTACGTGTCGTTGCACATACGCACAGGCAGATATGTATATCTCTCTATCTCCGTCTCTGTCTCTCTCTTGTGAAACCTCGCGCGAGATATACGTACACTTTTCTATGTCGGAATACGTTACCGATCGATCCCGCTACGTTGCCGACACGTAAATTGATCAGGTGGCGGAGGAGCGAGCGACCAGTCCTAAGGCGATTAGGCAAACGTGCGTTCGCCTGGTGTAAAGGTTACGGAACAGAGGCGTGGGTTAAACGTCGGGGAAATGACGAGACGTACGCGAGAGTAAGAGCGAGGGAGATTGACGCGGATTACCGGCAACGTCTCACCTGTTCATTGTCAGCCTGGCGGATTGATAAGGTCGCCGAGCGATTTGGCCAGAGGAATTCGTTAGTTCGTTGGGCTCGGCAAAAAATAAAATGAGGTGCCGGGCATACCGTTATGATGGAAAAGTAACGGTGACGCTTAGAGCTCGATTAGGACGACGATTAGGCCGGATCGATAACGGAAATCTCGTGCCGAGAGAATAATCCGATCTTGCTTCCACCGACGGTCAACAACCGTCTTTTGTCTCTCTTCTGGGCTTCTGTTTTGCTCCGGGGTGGGGGTATGATAGAGATACGGAGAATCGTTGGAATTTGGGGAAACGAAAATTAACCGTTAGGCGCCGAGGATTCGCGTTTCCGGCGTTGAAACCGGCGCTCGTGAGAACGCCTTTGTGGCGTCGCGGAACCCGCTTCTTCCCGTTTCCGCGTATTAATTAAGCGACCCTGCCCGAGTCGCGCGGAAACCGCCACCTCGAGGCGCGACGCCTGAATTTCCGGCTCGATCCTGCGGCATTGTCCGACCGAGGAAATCAGACTCGTGAAAAAAGCGTCGGTCGCGGCCCGCCAAGGAGAAAGCATCTGCTATCGAGTTGCACAGTGCGGCTCGCATAACGAATCGTAACATTGGCGTAACTGAGCAACGTGTCACCTCGGGTTAGCCGGTCGCGCTTTCCAGGTACCCGAGTTCATGTCCGGGTTTCACTTCCTCGTGTGGTCGTCGAGATTTCGGTTCGTTGTTTGGTTGTGCAAGGAGGAGACGGCATACGATACCAGATTTGGAAAAAACGTTCAAAAAGGTTGGGAGGTGACGGCAACTGTAGCGCAGCGATGTCTATTTTGAACCGATGACTATCGGCGGTCTTGGGGACGCTCGTGCGGAGTCGCTGAATAGCTTCGAGGAAAATCCTTCTGCCTTGTGCAGGTGAGGATGGGTATTTTAATAAAGTCAACGGCGGCAATAAATTTCAGATAAAACGCCGAGTGCATAATTAAATTCCGCAAGGCCGGGAAGGCATCGATAATAAGCCGGCTTATGCAACGTCTTACGCCCGTTTCGTAACCTTTTTCAACACAATGCCATCGCGACGGTGCGCGCGAAATTTCAGGCGTTGGCTCCTCCGCATGTCGGGCGCGTACGGACCCGGCCCGTATAATTAACGAAAACGATTATTCGCCTCACGCCGGCGACGGATCAGCGCGAAGCGTCGTGTCGCAACCCGCCGGCGTTTCTGGGTTATGGTACACCGACTTCGGGCGCTCCTCGCGCTTGCCTCCCGCCTTGCAAATCGGCCTCTTCGGCACGTATCGCACGAAATCGTCCTTGCGCCAGGAACGCGACAGTCGTTTACGGTTCGGTGATCCTGCGCGTGCCTGAACTTCCATAAATGTCGATGTCTCAATTTTCCCCTATGTCGTTTTAAAGTCATTAATATATCAAGGTAGCCGAACGAAGCGGTTTGTAAAATGTGGAGCGATCGGAAAGGATCGAAAATCGATTTGCAGGGCGTAACAACGTTTTCGCAGCGTAACAGAGGTCGACAGTTTTAACAGAGTCGAAGAATTGCGATCCCCGCGAAATGGTGCCCGATCTGGGACGAATCGAGGACACGCCGGCACGTGGATACGTGACAGAAGAATTCGAAAAGGCACTCGTGAACGGAGAAAATGGCGTAACCTTGCGACTACGACCTCGATCGCCTTCACCGATCAACCGCTCTTGCGCGCGATCTTGGGAAGATCCGATCACCCCGTACAATCTGGCTCCCCCTCGCGCCGTCCACATTGCGCGACTCTGATTAACGGAACGTTGCTTCGCCGCGCATTTTTACCTTTGGATCATCGTCGACTGTAGTCTGGTATGAAAAACTATACGACAGAAAACAATTGCCTTTGCAATACCGATCATTGCCAGCAAATAAGCGAGCATTTTTCTTAATTGAACTATTCCGTCTTTTGTTCCAGCGTTTCAGTTTCTCGCAACGCTCCGCCGACGTTCACAAATGTTCAGTCAACTTTCCAGGCAACGTTTCGTATATTAATGTTGCAACGAACGGGATGGCGAATCATGCGTGTTGCCAAGGCGTGAAACGCAGCAGGAAGAAGCGGAAGCGAGACCGACTAGGCGGGCGAAAACGCAAGGTGAGCGACGCCCAAGGTTACGCATGACGCCGGTGGCGGTGGCGCGATTAACGCGGTTAATTACCCGCCGTTCGATCACTACGGGGAAACACGCCACTCTCGGGAGACCGCCATTCGCGGACTCTCTTAACACGCCCGGCGAATACCTTTTCGGCTTTTTATCGATTTCGTCCAGCTCCTCCATCACCGCAGAAAAAAAACTGCGGGTAATTTCAATACCGATGATTTGTGAAGCTTTTTATTTCTAATAGTTAATCGGAAGTTAGATTTCAGACTTGATACTTGAGACAAATAATATCTGTTTGACGCGCGGTAAATGGCGACACTGGAGGGAACAATTATTTAAAAAATTACGTTCATCAACAATGGCACTGACAATGGCAAATAACAGCGTACAACATTCTTCCGACTAATCCGAGCGAAAAATGACTATGTTTTTCCACCATTTCGCATAAAAAATATACGCAAAAACATGGAATTTGTTGTGTTCGAGTGATCGGTAATTCGAGGAAAACAATTATCATACGAGCTCATTACGTATCCGCTGTTATACCTGCTTGATAACGAATGAAGGTCACGCTCGTTATTTGCTAATTGTCAGCGACATCTCGGCCCTGGAAATAATTCGGACCCTCCGACAACAATGACTCTCGATCGCTCGATCAAGTTTCACTCACCCCTTCATTTCCTTGGAACTGTATAGTCGGGTTCTGGCTGGCCTTGTTCTGCAACAAAGGAAACACCGGGATTAATTTATAGTCCAGAAATGGCGCTACGATGCGCGGCAATTCGTCGATTATTGTTTTGCAACTGTTCCCCAACAGGGAGAGACACACCGTGCCATTCATGTCTGCCGATTTTGGGAAATCGAAAAGCGTTAACGCGTACTTCGACCCGCGACCATTGCCTTGATTTATCTCCGGTCGGTCGCTGGAAGCGACACGCGATAACGATCTTCGTCTTCGAATTCAAATCCTCAATTCCGGCTAGTCATTATCTCGACGCTTGATACTCCATCACTTCCTTTCGGAGAACGCGCCTGACATGACGAGCGAGTCGATCCGCGTCATTTTATTACGCTCTCTTGCCGCTTCCTCGACGCTGATTATTTACGCGAAAGGTCGTCTCTATCGAAGCCGGAGTGTCGTTACGTATGCAAATGTTTCTTGTCAATATACGACGAATTTCACGCCGCACAATAACACATTTTCACGTTTGTATGACGATTCCCGACGCTTTTGCGTAATTGTCTCGTGCGGTCATCCCTTTGCTGGGATTAAGATCGCAAGGAAATGGTTATTGTTATTTTTGTTTTAAAATACGATTTCTTTCGGCAAATCGTTGCAGTTTCGCAAAAGAGCATAAGATTCTTGAAATGTCAAGTTTCGCGTGAAACTCGATGAATGCGAGTACCGAGAAATCGGTAAACCGCCGGTTGGCCGATCGCCGAGACGAATAACAGATTAGACGACTTGCGTCGGGAATAACATTCGAGTGGTACGCCGAAGCGCGTCGCGAGTATCCGCGAGTAATAACGTTGATTTTTAAAAGCGGGGGCCGCGCGATCTCGACTCTCTCGCCGGTTTACGGTCGCGGGAAAGAGGAACTAACCTCGACAAATTATGCATGAGACTCTTCTCCGGATCGATATTATTTTCCTGCTTTATGTACGATATTTGAAGGCGACGCGCGTTTCGCGGTAATTTTATGCCGATTTAAGCGATTTCTATATTGATGGACTCCCCGATAAAGCTGCCGTCGTTTATAGCCCGATTTCAATAATGTACAGAGTTCCCCGACTGAGCGATAAATCTGTATTTATAACGAACACTCTGTAAGAAAAATGTACCGATGTAAATCAGCATTTAATGGATGGTAATTGACGGAATTAGCGAATTTCATAACCGATCGTAAAATGTCAAGCGGTTTTTATCATTTTCCTTTAATGAACACGCCACTCTTGAAGGACGGATGTTTGCGTCGGTTGGAGGTTTCAGGAGGTGGAATCGTTGTAGATCGGTTGAAAAATAATATTTTTCTGGATATCAGTCTAATCCAATAAATCGTTGAGTGATCCACGTCGACCACGATTAGCGCACCGATTGCGATCGGTGTATCTTCGAATCGACGCGTATTGTCACCGCGTCATTGATCGCTTAAGCCGGCGAAAAATCGGTATGCGACACAATCAGCGTCCCATGATCGATAAATATCGAACGTTTCTTTTCGGTGTACTCGTATTAAAAAAATGAACGAAATATGGGTAGTCGTTGACCACTGAAATGTAGTCCTGTTATCTATCCCTGCTAAACAAAAATCTGATACCGATTTATCGAATTAGGGCGCGATCGTTTGAAGGTTGATCAGTCTCGGAGCAAGTGACGCGTCGAACGAAATTTCGAACAGCCGTCCTTCCCGTCGTAGTTCCCACTCGCACTCGAGTCGCATAAACCGGGAAGCCGCGGCGAAGGGCGTCGCTTTCTTATTGGAGGCAGAGACCGAAGTTTACCCTCGTTGACGGGATTTCATTCGGGTGACGGCAGCCCGAGCACAACTCGACCACCCCGCTGAGGTCGTCGCAACAATGGCGGCCTATTTTCATCCAGACGGTCGATGATCATCGTGCCCGGCAAACGCCCTTCGAACGTGTCTCACCTTCCTCCTTCTCTTCTGTCTCTTCTCATCCCGAAGCAGCTCGGATTCGAAATTCATTAATCAATCGCCAACGACTTAGCATCGAAATAAATCACTGAAATGTTGTAATTTGTTGTTCAAAGTCTGCGGAGCGTAAGGAATAATTAATTCGGCTTGTCGTAATTAATTATTACGTCTGTCAATAATATATCGTTGAGTCGGGAATAACAACGGGCAGTGACGATCGACCGACGCCGAAAAGGCGGAGATTGGACGACGCCAGAAAATGACCGAGGATGATGATTCGGGACGTTTCAGCACGGCGATCGGACAGGATCGAACACGCTCGTATATATTCCTCCTCTAGGCCGATTCGCACTCGCCGGCCAAGGCCTTCGTGCTCTCATATCTCGCCGCCGCGACGCAATCGATCCTTTCTCCGATTTCAGCACCGAGCTTTCCTTTCGAGACTTTCATTCGCAGCTTCTCTTCCGATAAACGCGCGTGAATGCACGCGCGCGCAAGCGCGCTGTCAATACCGACTGTCACCATAACAACCGTCGCTTCAAAACCCGTTGGAGTCGTCACGCTCTTGTTGTTCAAAGCCGCGGAGGATCTGCTTCGCAGCCGGAAATGTACAGTGCCGCGAATAAACGTTTATTAGACTGTACACATTTATTCGTTACGCGATGCCGCATGATTTTCCACCCGCGTTAGGAAAACATCCGTATTTATCAAAACGATTCGCTTTCGCATGGAAAACCCAAAGAGCGTATCCGGCAAGATTGGCCGATACGTTTTTACCGCCGCGTCGACCAGTCGCGGCAAAGTAATTTCTATACGCGTTTCTCATTTTTCTTGCAGAAGGAACAAAAGGAATTTTATTATTCATAAGAGAAACAGTTCGGTAGACGTTTGCGAGGAGTAGACGTGTATGTGGAAATGCACGAGACGAGGTACGAAAGATTCATTATGTTTTTTTTTTATTGCAAGTTTGAACGCAAACTGAGTGAATGCTTAACCGAAACTTTCAACTGTCATCTCGATGGCTGCAATTCCGGTAACAAGCGACCGTTCGATTTGCAAATGCGTATTAAACAGTTCTCCCTTTCACGCGAGCCACGACATTTCCCTTCGCCCATGTGACCGGATCGAACGAGCGTGGCGACCGCGCAAGGAGGTGAGGCGGCGGGGAGGGGGGATGAGAGTAGGCGGCGGAGAGGTAGACACGCTTTTCCACCGTTGATCGGTTAACGCGATGCTCCGAAGGTTAACTGGGAAAGTCGACGATGCCGAGTCGTTACCGATCTCGCGATCATCTTCACTTTACCGATCATGTACGTTTTTTTTGTAGCACTTAACCGAATTTCCGATAACGGTAATTAATGGGACCATTTGCCGATCTTTTTTTTTCTTTAATCATGGAATTGTTTCCAGTGTCGTCATTTGGCATTGATTGAAAGTAAACTATCCGAATTGAGGTGTAAGATGAAAGTTGAGTTTGAAGCGATACGAAAACGCGGAATGCGCAATCGGCGTGGCAACAACGGTTGAGAAGGTCAATTATTAGTGGGATTCCAGGGCAGGCTGATTTTGATGGATAGCCGAAGGCAGGGATTAGCAGCGGGAGCAGAGAGAAGAGGATTCAGCTGGATGAAACGATATGCGCGCGAGGCGCGTCGGTTTCTAAAATCAGCACCGATTTACATACAACGAGACAAGCATGACGGATCTGTCGTCCTTGGCTGGAAGGATGAAAACATAATTAATCGAACGTATCTCCGCGCGTGACGGTCCGTCACGTGGCATCTTTTTTTTCACGAAAAAGTCCGACTCGCGTTCCGAATCGGCGTTGTTTACGTAAGCCGCTTTTTCAGATGTTGTCGAATATGGCGGCCGTCGAGGATAATTACTTGCCTCCACCAGCGCCACCCCGGCAAGTCACGTTTCATGACACGAGGGAAAGAACTATAGTTTTCCTGATTGTTCGATGTACCGACAGTTTCATCGATCGGTAAATCGGTTTCCAGGTACGAAAGGCCCCGAGGCTGAAACGCGGGAAAGGAGGAAAAGCGAATTTTCCTTGGCGTAAAGCCAGGTGTCGGGGTTTCGAAGGCGCCGTTGCCGGATCCTCGCCGCGAATTCGGCAACGCCGCCAACTGGTTCACTTTCTCTCGGACGGCGAACCCGCCGCCGCCGCCTCCGCCGTTACGCGCCGCGTCGGCAGTAGCGGCATCAATTGTCATAGATCCGGGATCGATCTCACCGGTCACGATCTATCTTGGATTACACGCCACTCGACATCGCGCCACCGTTACGGTTCGTTGCGCTCCCTAATCACTACCGATTATTGCCGATCTGCGTCGAACGGCTTGGTCGATTCCGACAAACACGCTCGGATCGGGAATACGATCGAGCGAGGCGGAATGCGTTGACCGATATTTTGCGAAACTCTTCATCCACTCGAGAAATCGGCGAGCAAGACTTTTTCTACCGCAAGTCCATTGTCCGACGAAGACGCAACGCGAGGCTAACGATTTCCGACGATAGTTGAACACGTGGTTGTCTAGACTTTCGCTCGCGGTGAAGCACCGCAACATGCGATGATTGTCGAGCGATCTCTTTATTCGATTGTTTCGACGATCGGTGACCGATCTTCGGCTACTGTGACGAAAATGCGATTCATCGAAGTAATTAACCGATCATTTAATTCACATTCGACATTAGCTTCGTAGTATAAAACATTTATTTGAGAATAACAATTTCTCCAAATACACGTTACGAAATGTAACATGAATATACCAGCACAAGGTTTCCCGCCGAAGCGTCGATAAAAAGCAGCGGAATGTTCAGAAGTTGCTGACTAACTCCCGCCGTTTTCAAACTCCGGAGAAGTCGCTGACACGAAAATCGTTCTTTGTCTTTTCAGATCTCGCGATATCCCTTCTGCATATCCCACTTATATTGACGCGTTGCTGCCACGACAACCAACAGCGCCTTCATTAAAAGCGTTTACTTTTCCCCATTGTGTTCAAAATTTCAATTAACTTCTTATGCCGACACGTTGCTGGTAATTTGTGACCGGTCTATTTATATCCGTGCAAGTGTGTACAATCGGTCCGATCTAAATCGACTTATGAACAGGCTATAAACACGTAGAATAACACGGACACACAAACATGCCGTTCAATGTATTTACGTGCGGCAGTTTATCATCGAGTGACGAGTGTGCGCAGGCGCGAACTAAAATCAAAGGAACGTAATGATCGAGATCAATTGTCTGCCGGTTTGAAGAGCCGTGTGAGGAGGCGCGGGGAAGTGGTAGGGGGAGGGGAGTCGGATTACTGTAAGCCACGAGCGAACGCCACCGCGCGATAAACGTTGCAAACGAGCGACCGAAACGCGTCGTGAATCACGCCGAGGTCACGTGACGGCCGCTCGTCCGCAGAAGAAGGCCGCGGTTTTCGAAACTGCACCGCGACCGCTTGGACAAGGAAAGTACGAAAAAGCCGCGGTTGCTTCGGTTTCCGACCGATTTACATAATGCGGCATATCGTTATCGGCCCGGCAATAAATATCGTTTGGCAATAAGCGCGTTTTTCAGCGCGACAGAACCGGTTTCCGCGTGCGCGCACGCACACGCGCGCGACTCTTTCACGGGGGAGCGCAACTATGAGAGATCAAGTTTGGCGCGCGCGGCGTAAACGCTTTTTACTAGCCTGGTAATTTCACTGGTCGCCTCGGTGTGAACGTTGCCTGCGTGCCGATTAACGACATGCACATGCGAGCGCGTAAACCTAAATGTCAAACAGGTTTCTGTCACCGAGAGACGGAGATGGATATACCGTGGACGGGTAAAACCGAGAAACGGTGAATCTGCGAGTACGAGAGAGACGGACATATATATACCGGGCCGTAAGAGCGACAAAGACGGGGAAACGTACTTCGTCGCTTTCCGACGCTTCGATCGATCATTTCGTCGCTGTCGATCGCCGTGACGAGGAGATTCGATTTGCTCGATTGTTTTCATCGTCTCATCGCGGTTTACCGAGTACGAGACGTTTCATCGGGAGCGCGCAGCAACGAGGTTCCACGGCTCGCTCCTTCGGAAACATCTGGACTCGCGTCGACAAAAGGATCGAGGGTCGACGAAACCAGTTGATTTCTCGGGCTTTCTCGGACGGCCCGTGACCTCTCACAGACCTGAAAATCGAGCCTGCCACAGCAGCGGCGCAACGCTCGGGGGGTGTCTCGTTTCGCCGCTTCGGTTACGACCCGACGCTCGTTTTAAACTGCGCCGTAGCAGCGAGACTTTTTCACGCCCTTGTCTTTCTTGCGTTTCTCGTTCACTTTTCTGTCACGGAATGACGCTCCCCGTCAAATGCAAACGCGTTAATGAAATCCGAATGACGGAACGATTTCGTTATTCCTGCTTCACTATTGCATTCGTTTCAATTATTTCATCAATTTATTCTCATAAATTACTCTCTAGGAAAATGATTTTGTTTGATCACACGAGGATTAGGTTAACGGTCTTTGCGTATGCCGTGGAATAGCGTCAGTGTCTACGCAAATAAACCGGGAGCACCGTAGGCAGGACCTGCGGCGCGTATTCGAGAGGCGAGCGGACGCGGAACACCTGCTCGCTGGGGTGCACGCGCTGTTCCGGCCGCGGCCGATTCTCACGTGGGGCGATCGCGTCCTTCCACGAGAGCCTGCCTCCTCTACTCTTGCCCACGTCCGACCACTTTTCGACCGACCCGGCAACACTCGTGTTACCAACCGCTGCACCTCGAAATATTCATTTCCTCGCTCCTTTAGTCTCGCTTCGTCACCGGGTATTTCGAATTTCTGTCTCATCATTCGAAATCTCGATATGTTAGCTACTGTGCATATGCTAGTTAATTATCGAGTAAATGTGCTTTCCAGTCTATGGAAAACAATTCGCTCTGTTTGCGATAAAGCACGAAAGAATCGCGGTCGCGATAAGGCGCACGTTTGTTACGTGAGGAACATTAAGAGTCGATAAGCAATAATTAACTACGCAAAGCGTCATTAAACAGTAAATAATTACGCGACGCTCGTTTTGAGAGATTAAGCGATGCGTAGGTAATGGTGAAAAGGCAAAAGTACTATCTGCGTCGTTGAGAGCGCTCGTTTCGGCATTGTATTCGGAGGCGGCTGAAAAGCCATAAAAATAACGAGCAAACGGCCCATTGACGGTAAGTTTGTTTGCCGCTGCGGTGCGAAATGAGAAGGTCGAAGGGCCGCCGTGGTCGAGCCGTAAAATCGGCAATTGCGCGCCAATGGAAGCTACCGTTTAACATCCACGGAAAGGGTTGACCGAATATTATCGACGATCGTTCGACTCGACCCAATTTTATAGCGAGACGATATTTTCCGATTGAATAGGAGCCAATTGATTCGTTCGACGGGAATTTTGGGAGATCGGAATCAACGCGCCGATATTGGTGAACGGGCGAAACGACGATTTTCTTATTCCAATCTCGATTACGAGCCGATCGGGACGAACGTCGTTCGCTTGACAGCAGAGAGATAAGCCTTGCGCAACATCGCTGCCGATCGGCGCGTTCGATCTCGATCGCGAGCCTTCGACTCGCCTCGTAGTCTTAGAGTGTCGCGAGCGACGCACTCAATCGTAACGAAAACAGACGCGCGAGATCAGCCGATTTTGCCGTGATCATTCGTCGGGTGTTTACATCGAATGATGCAAATATGAAATAACAAAATGGGCGAAAATGATTGCTTATGACGACGGAGGTAGAAAAATTTTTTCGTAACGAGACTTTTTCTCTGTCATATTGACTCGAAGGAGTTGTGAAACGCGGTCAGAAATAATGCATCCTTGTGAAGCTTCCATCCTTCGTTTACATTTTCATTTTTTTTTCGAAAAATCAACTTCCGGGAACAGCTATGAGTCGTATACCATCGGATAGATCTCGCGACGGACATCAAGAATCACCCCCTATATTGACCTGTCCGACCATTAGGAGCGGAGATATTCAGGAAAAACGAAAAAAATTGGGGGCATCTGGGCGTTTTCCAGAG